>RJWK010008177.1:0-48157 GCA_004363435.1 Platanista minor | reverse complement strand
GGGCTTCCCTGGTGGCGCAGTGGTTGCGAGTCCACCTGCCGATGCAGGGGACACGTGTTCGTGCCCCGGTCCGGGAGGATCCCGCATGCCGCGGAGCGGCTGGGCCTGTGAGCCGAGGCCGCTGGGCCTGCACGTCCGGAGCCTGTGCTCCGTAACGGGAGAGGCCACAGCAGTGAGAGGCCCGTGTACCGCAAAAAAAAAAAAAAAAAAAAAAAACCCACAGGTTCACCAAAGGTTATGTTTTTTCTTAGTAGTGGGTAGTAGAAATGAAAACCTTTTCCTTCGTTTGAGAAGAGGTAGCCCTGCACACTCCATACCAATTGGTCCCTAGAGACATCACTGAAGTGGCAGACAAATTTTGGGTGTATAAGATATTTTCTCCCAGGACAGATTTTATGTTAGTCATTCTGGGAAGGCCGGAATCTGATTCTAGCTATGAGTCTAGTAGCAATAAGGGATCGTAGGGTGGGTCATGAGGGCAATCAGCATTCCCTCAACTCAGGTGAAGTAAATTCAGTGTCTCCAAGCAAGGAACTGCTTCTTTTTGAGACACAGCAGGAATAGTTGCTCCTACTGGGAAAGGAGGTTCAGGATTTCAGAGTTTACAGTTGTTGGATTCACAGAATTCCACCCAAATGCCTTTGTCCCAATTCTCAGGGTTCCACTCTTTGCCAATCAATGCCCCAACTCTCACATAAGTGATCTCATAAATTTATGAATTCAACTTATGTTGTAATTCTGAAAGTGTGAATACGGGTTGGTACTGTTCCAAATATGCAGTATATGCCTAAAAGTGATACGATTCTCACAGAACCATCAGAAAAGCTCACGCATTTCTAATCATGCCCTAAACTTCCCATTTTCTTTCTGTGAATTTTTCAGTGCAGTGAGAAGCAATCAACCCCAAAATCTTTGTAGTCAAAAGTTCCACCATAGGACTCAATTGCAGAAGCTATTTGTCTCCCAAAGTCTTGCCTCTAGCAAGAACTTTATCCCAGGCAACATTTTAAATAACTCTTTTAAATCACTACATGCCACCCACTTCCAGTGTACCATTTTCCACAGGCACAAATATTGCTTTTTTCATTGCTTTCAAGCCCAATCAAGTCAGATAACCAATTCCAGATTCCCATCTTTAAGGGTTGTTTTGTTTGTATTTTTCCTGGTTCAATGCCTGGTATGGAGTACTACATAAAAAAATCATATAATTTTTGTAATTTATAAACCAACTAGTTTTATTACATTAGTGAAGGTAAAAATTTAGTCAAAAACTTTTAAAATATCTTTATATTATGTATCATGATATTTACAAAATAAAGGAATATTATTCTCATTACACACTCAGATACTTTGACCAATTTTTTAGCCATATTTACCGCTAATAAAATGTTAATTCATATTTTTTCTGAAGAATATATTTTAATATGATCTTATCTCTAATTGTTCTTATAAAATTAATTATAATTCAGAGTTGCTTTTTATAGTTTTGTAGTAAAGAGTTAACTCAGGCCTGGGTTGCTCAAAAAAAGGTCTGTCTTCAAGACTGGTCTTTGGTTGGCTCCTGGGAGATGACTCTGAACCCTTGGAATATTCTACCATATAAGAGTGCTTTCATATGCTGGAGGCCTTGAGCCACACAGTCCCATTTTGGTCAGAGAGTTTATGTTAACAACATGATTTATGGTGAATGCCTTTTTTGTTGGGTGTGAGGGATGGAGTAATAGAATCTGAGTAGCTGAGGTGAGTCACACAGATGCTGCATGCCTAGAGGACTGACACCCGCTCAAAAACAAAAACAAAAGCAAAAACCCTGGACACCAAGGCTCACATGCGCTTCCTTGGTTGGCAACTCTTTGCATATGTGTTATCACACATTGTTGCTGAGAGTATTAAGCATACCCCTAGTATTAATTCCACTGGAAAAGGACACTTGGAAGCTTGGCCTGGTTTTTTCTGGACTTTGTCTCATGTGTCTTTTCCCTTTGTTAATTTCAATCTGTATCCTTTCACTATAATCAATCATAACGATGAGTATAACATCTTTCTCCAAGTCCTTCTAGCGAATCATTTAGCCTGAGTGAGGTCTTAGAGATCTCCAATATAATAGTTAATAAATTTGAAGTTGTTAAAGCCTCCAAATGACTCTTTACTACAGATCATAATATTTTCATTGAAAAAACACTCTTTATAAGTGTGCAAGTATCCCATAAGCTCAAAGAAAACACTACTAAATAATGTCTTCAGTTATATTTTTGTACTGAAATGTTTCAGACAAAATACTCAATTCAGAGAATCTTTCTTTAACAAATACTTTACAAGACAAAGCTCTTTAAATAGGTTGTCTCTATGATTATTTTGAATGTTTCACCAAATTTAAGTGCCCAAAGCCACAGGCCTCCTTAATTTCAATTCAATATATGAAAATGAATCATTGTAATTCACTAAATTAATAAAAAATAAAAGCCACATGAACATCAAAATGCAGAAAAAGCATTTGACAAAATCTAACCCCCTTTCATAATAAAAACACTCAATGAACTAGGAATAAAAGGTAACTTCTTTAAATTGTTGAAGTACATATATGGAAAACCTAGAGCACACTTAAAAATTAAACTGTAGAGGTACCGTATGACTGAGCAATTTCACTCCTAGGTATAAATCCAGAGAAATGAAAATATGTGTCCACACAAATACTTACACACAGTTCCAGTTCCACATGTAAAGAGCTTAGAAGTTACCACTATGTCCTAATAAGTAACAAACTGAACAGACTGAAAAATTAACACTCTTCTTGAATACATAAGAGAGGGGAAGACACAGGGCAAATTTGACAAGATTTTGAATTCAACTGTCATTATAATTCATCAATCCATACATTTAAATTTTGTGTTTGATTTCCAGAAATATCTGTTCTGTGGTTAAAAGAAATGAGAGCTTACTTCAGGGCTTTGATGGGAGCCCTTGAATTCTCAGACTATAACTTGAGCTGAGAGTTAACAAACCTAAGTTTGTCATTTTCTCTTCATAAGTGCTTAAGGGCATTCAAAAGATTCCATCCATCACCAGAGTCCTTATAGTCATCATTACTACCATAAGGTAAACTATAGCATCCACTCAGCTTTCAAGGTACATGCTTCATTTGGCATTTCATCCCAATCAAGCACAGGTGATAGCTTGATTAATTATGATACCACTACATGCCAAGAACTACTACCCGTCTCCCACTGGCAAAGAGCTCAGCACTTCACTCAAGATTAAAGGCATAACAAAACCAATCCTAAAATTACAACTTTATGAGTTTATCTTCTGGGACTACTCCTGATACATAACAGTCTGAATCCAATCAGAATACATAACTACTCCTGATTCCATAACAGTCTGAATCCAATCAGAAGAGAGAAACCACACAGTAATTTGAACAAGAAAAGTTTAATATAAAGAATTATTAATTGTAACAGGAGATTCGTGTAACAAGGCATTAGCTAGTTAGATGTAAAGAGAATGCTAAAGAATATTGAAATAGCCCATATAAGGAACAACCACTCCCCCAGAGCTGAAAGGGAGCACTCAAGGGCTAAAATTCAGACCTTGTTGAAGAAAGCATAGCCATGGCTTATTGAATGACCAAGAAGTCACTGTGGTGCCATGCTAACAAAACTGGCAGGAAATCTATACTCTAAAACTTTGTGGTAGTTCTCCTTCTATGTGCTGGGGAAAGCTCTTCATGGGGAATGCCAAAGGAAGCTGCCAGCCACTGAGTGCTTCTGGCCACCATGCACTACAGCAGAGGGATACTGGAGAAGATGCAAGCACTGCAACAGCCTGATGATAGAGAAACCTGTATACACTGCAGGAGCTTGCCAAGCAAATACACTGGAACCAAGAAGCAAAATTTCCTGTGTAATGGCTCTCCAGTACCTTCTACTGATAAAATTTAACATTGTGATAGCTGGTAAAGAAAAATATTTAAAGGGCCCAGGTCCATTTTCACAGAGCAGGCAAAAAGGATGAGTTTGGAGCTAAGAGGCAAAAAGCTGATACTAATATTGATATAGAGAGGCAATAAATCAACAGACTAATTCTGAAAGAGTTTGTGTAGGCACCCAATCATACATAAACTCTTTCAGAAAAAAGAAGAGAAAGGAATGCATCCAAATTAATTTAATGAGGCCAGTATAACTTGATACTAAAGACAGACAAAAACATTCCAAGAAAACTACAGACCAATACTCTCATTAAAAAAAATTCTTAGCAAAATTTTGGCAAATTGAATCCAGCAATCTATAAAAAAATAGGTCAGCAATAAGGGTTTATCCCAGGAATGCGAGGTTGGTCAAACATCCAAAAATCAAAAAACACAATATATAATGTTAAGAGAATAAATAAGAAAAACCATATCATGGTCTCAATAGATACAGGAAAAGAAACACTTGATAAAATTCAACACCATTGATGACAAAAATTCCCAACCAACTAAGAATAAAAGGGAACATCTACAAACTGGTAAAGAATATCCACAAAAACCCTGCAGTTAACATACTTAATTGTGAAAGGCTAAATGATTTCTACCTAAAATCAGGAAAGATAAATATCTTCTTTTCAGAACTTCTATTCAACATTGTACTGGAGGTCCTAGTCAGTGCAAGAAAGCAAGAAAAAGAAATAAAAAGCATACAGACTGGGAAGAAAGAAGTAAAATTGTCCTGATTCACAGCTGACATGATCATGTAGCAAAAAATCCTAAGGAATCTGCCAAAAGCCTCCTAAAACTAATAAATTAATACAGCAAACTTGCAGGAGAGAAGAACTAAATAAATAGATACACCATGGTCAGGCATCAGAACACTCAGTATTGTTAAGATGTCAATATTCTGTAGAGGATGGACTTGAGGACACAGGGAGGGGGAAGGTTAAGCTGGGATGAAGTGAGAGAGTGGCATGGACATAGAAACACTCCCAAATGTAAAATAGATAGTTAGTGGGAAGCAGCTGCACAGCACAGGGAGATCAGCTCAATGCTTTGTGACCACCTAGAGGGGTGGGATAGGGAGGGTGGGAGGGAGATGCAAGAGGGAGGAGATATGGGGATATATGTATACATATAGCTGATTCACTTTGTTATACAGCAGAAACTAACACAACATTGTAAAGCAATTATACTCCAATAAAGATGTTAAAAATATATATATATAGGCTTAAGCTGATTGCAAAATGAATCTTTCATTGGGGTCTGGAAAATCTACTCTCCTAGCAACTATCTTTCAAAAAAAGAAAATAATATATATATATATAATTCTAATTTGCTATTTGAGGTTTCCAGTAGAATGACTGTTTTGAGCAATAGTAATTCCTGTATTCTTATAATAAATCAAAAGGAAAAAAAAATGTGAATTTTCTCCAAACCTTATAGAATCAAAGCATACCCAACTAAAATCCCAGTAAGTTGTTTACAGAATTAAACAAATTGATTCTACAATTAATGTGGAGAGGCAAAGTACCTAGGATAGCCAAAACAACTTTTAAAAAGAACAAAGCCAGAAAAATAACTGATTTCAAAACATATAATAAAGCCAGAGTAAACAATGCAATACAGCATTTGCATAAGTTAGACATATTAGTTCAATAAACCAGAATAGAGAGCCTAGAAAAAGACTCTAGAGGTTAGAATTTCAACCACAGTGTCAAGGTAATGAAATGGGTCAAAAGACAGTCTGTTTAATAAATCATGCTGGAATAAAGTATCCATATGGAGAAAAATGGCTTTTGACCCTTTCCATACACACACAAAAAATTCATTCAAAATGGATCAGAGATCTAAACATAAGAGCTAAACCATAAAAATTCTAGAAGACAACAAAGCAGAAAATCTTCATGACACTGAGTTAGGCAATATATTCTTAGATAGAAACCAAAAAGAATGAACCATAAAAAATTAAGAAAATGGACTTCAACAAAAGTGAGCACCTTTTTCATCAAAAAGGCACAAGTAAGAAAATGAAAAGGAGAACCACAGATTTGGGTGAGAGAGAGGGAGAGGGTGGCAGGCAGGCAGGTATGGCCTGAGTCTGGTCATAAGGAATGATCAAAAAAAACCCATGTCAAAGTTCAACATAGAGAATGAAAGACCCATATACTTTAAGACTGGCATGGACATAAGAAACAGGGAAAGAATGAGGAACTGTTGCAGACTAAAGAGGAAGTCCAAAGTATGACAATTAAATGCAACATGTGTTCCTGGATAGAATTTTGGACCAAAAAGGAAAAGGAGACAATATTGAGACAGTTGGCAATATGTGAGTGGGGGTACGAATTCATAACATGATGGTGGTGTCACACTAATATTCCTGGCTGGGAGGGGTGTAAGGTGGTTATGCAGCAGCATGTCCTCACTTTGGGAAGATGCACACTGGAGTATTTAGCAGTGATGGGGCACCATGTCTGAAAAAGTCTGTAAGTATAGGAAAGAAAAGGTGAAGGAACAAATATGGTAAAATATAAACAACTGGAGAACCTGGGTAAAGGGGAGGCAGGAATTCTTTGTATTGCCTTTGCACTCTTTCTGTATGCTTGAAATTGTTTAAAATGTAACAATAAATAAATGGAAAATGAAGAATTCATTTATGAATTCATTTAAGTAAATTCATAAATTCATTTATGAATGAAAGACTCAGTATTTATACCCAAACTGTCCTAATGATCTGTATGAAGTCAGTTAATAAGTAGTAGAGCTAAAAACCATTCACTGCAACCACTCGTTAAAAACGTTCACTGGCTCCACATTACCCACCCAATAGGGAGATTATATTGAGATGATGCTTGTAAAGCACCTGACTTATTAACACAGTACATTAATGGGAAGTAAACACCTTTTAGTATCCTTTCAGAATTCTCAGTCTGGTTTAAAGAACTTCATAATGTGGCCACAATTTGTCTTTTTCTTCTTTTTTAATTTACTTATGTATTCAATACATATTTATTGTCTTTTCTGCCTCAGTCACTATATTAGGTCCTGGGGAGACACGATGAATAAAATAAATATAATTACCGGTATTGGTGGTTAGGTGAAACCATCATCCAGCCAAACTTGTCACTCACCATTCTGAAACAAGGCTTTCCTGTATCTGAGTGTTTATTTACCAAAACACTCTTTCATTCATTTCCTTATTCAATAAATATTCTACATCCCCAGCTATCACTGTACTTATTTGTCAAGGCATAATTCAAATGCTTCTTTCTCCAGGAAACTTCTTTGATGATTTCTCAAGACAAATTGATGACTATTTATTTGTTCCTCTCATATGGTACTTATCACATATAAGGTACAGCATTTTAGAGCAAAAAGAAATCATGTATGGCAAACTCCAATATCATCAGTGTAAACAGGATGGTAAAGAATCTAGGTGTAGGGGGCTTCCCTGGTGGCGCAGTGGTTGAGAGTCCGCCGGCCGATACAGCGGACACGGGTTCGTGCTCCGGTCCGGGAAGATCCCACGTGCCGCGGAGCGGCTGGGCCAGTGAGCCATGGCCGCTGAGCCTGCGCGTCAGGAGCCTGTGCTCCGCAACGGGAGAGGCCACAACAGTGAGAGGCCCACGTACCGCAAAAGAAAAAAAGAATCTAGGTGTAATGGGAGTGATGAGGGCTGTGGCCAAATAGAAAATATACGCCTCCTCTAAAGGCATTCAAATTCACAGTCTTCTTCAAACTGTGTGGGCAAAGATAAACACCTTTGAGTTTGGTTTGTCTGATATAGTTTGAGGTCCCACTCCACCTCTTCAGTCCACACATAAGGAAACAAGATCCAGGAGACAAGTGGCTTGGCCAGTGTGTCTCAAAATTGTGGGTAGGGCTTCCCTGGTGGCGCAGTGGTTGAGAGTCCACCTGCCGATGCAGGGGACGCGGGTTCGTGCCCCGGTCCGGGAAGATCCCACATGCCGCAGAGCGGCTGGGCCCGTGAGCCATGGCCGCTGAGCCTGCGCGTCCGGAGCCTGTGCTCCGCAACGGGAGAGGCCACAACAGTGAAAGAGACCCGCGTACCGCAACAAAACAAAAACTTGTGGGTAGAAGCAGAAACAACCTGGTGATCACAGATACTGTTTTCGACTTTATTTTAATCTACCAAGTGATTCAGCCCCGAATGACAGAGCTTCTCAGGGCTGGTGACCAAACAACGGTTCAACGACTCAACGCCACCCTCCCTCCATCAGGCTCTCTGGAGGCCAGGAGGCCCCCCTCACACACGGAGGGGGGATTATGTCCATCAGGTGCCTGATGAGGTGAAGTAAACCAGGCGGTGGCCCGTTTAACCAGCTTTGATTCCAGATGTACCTTGAGAACGCTGGAGAGTCCCGCCACACGAAGCGGGGCCCCCACACCACACGTGGCTCTCCCCACGCACCTCGTCCCTCTTCCTCCTCCCCAACGTAGGCAACCCTCTGGCGCCCCGCATTGGCCCGCACCAGAACCACCTCTCCTCTACCCAGCCCCACCTCAGGCTTACATTGAGAGGTGACCAGGATGCAGAAGAAAATCAGGAAGCAACGGATGTTGTTAAAACGCTGACAGCGGGGAAAAGCCATACAGCCCAAGCCGCAGGGCCCCTCCAAACTCTCTTTCTGTTTTTCCCGTACCTTCTTGATACTGGGGGGCCTGGACCCAGCCTGGTCTCTTTCCCTTTTTTTGAAACTTCCGAACTTGATCAGGCTAGCTGTAAAGATCCTGAAGTGCGGGTGTTCTCCCCTGGCTTTCCCGGCCTCGGCCTCCGAGGGCACGGTGTTCTCGTTAGGCTGGGCCAGCGCAGCCCAGGGCTCCACTTCCACTAGGACTTCTTGCATGGCTCCGCCGCGGCCCGCTGAGGGAGGGGGTCGTGGCTGACGCTGGGCGGCGCAGGCGGGGCGGGCCGTGGGCTGCGGTTCCCACAGGCGCGGTGCGGCCTGCTCTCCTTGCTTCAGCGGAAAAGCCTGCCGGGCCCGGACGTCGGGGAACTGGTGGCCACCCAAACCTCCAGAGGGAACGTTTCTCCTTGGGCAGGAGGCAAACGTCCCGCGGGGAGGCTGACAGTTGCCCTGGGAGAGTTTACAGGGCTGTTTCCTTCTTTGCTTCCACGTGGGGAGGGGGAGGGGGAGGGGGAGGGGGGGTGGAGCGAAAGCTAGTACGACTAGATTCTGATAACTGCTCACACAGACAGGGGCCGCCAGAGGAACTCTAATGCAAAGGATCCATTGGATATTTTGATCCACTAGCATCAAAGGATGCTACTACTTATTTAATACTTTCTCGTTAGGAAGCAAGGAAAGAGAAATGTTCAATGATGGGACAGTAGAACTGTCTTCCAGTTTACCCAGACTTATTTTATCGTGGTGTTTTTTGAACTGGATGATCTCGCTAGAAACAACCTGAAAATTGTTAAATGACGAGGAGAAATCAGAAGACATGAAAAAGAAACTTCCTTTCCATTAGAGTAGGCTTGTTTTTGTGCCTGGGAAAGTAAATCACTTTCCCATTCCCCTATTTAGGGAGGAAAATAATAATCCTTTCTGTTCTTAACTAGGGATAGAGTTTCCGGGACAATAATTTCTATGTGTAAAACACTTCACTTAGGAGCAAATGGATAAAAACCAGCAAGATGAAAAAACAATGTACTTTCCCAGGCACAAAAATCTTTCTGAAAAGAAAGAATGTAAGAGAATATTACCAGGATATGAAACGTGTGTTTTTATGTAAAAATGCAATTTCTTAGGCAGAAATACAAGTTATTCAGGACATATGTATAGGGAGGATGACTTTCCAGGAGAAATGAAACTATCTTTCCTCCCCTGGATTAGACGTTGTGTTATCAAAAACAATCCAGCTCTTCAACAAGTTTTTGTGCTACTAAAATGGTACTGGGGCTGGTAGACCAGGGGAAAAAAAAATCACTGAGAAGAATTGGGGAGGAAGGTACCAGAGACACCACCATCAACCTGAGGCTGGGCTTTCTTCAGCAGAGCTATATGCCTATTGGTGAATGAAAATGTTATTTTGCCTATACTAAGAAACTTAATTTGTCAAATATATGTAACTACATACAGAGGAACAATGACCTAGTTTTCCCATGTTCATCATATTCAACTAGGATTCTCCCTTCATATTGTTTCATGACGTTAATAAGCATAAAGGAAACAGAAAGCCTAGGAGGTAGGAAAGAGGCTGGACTCTTATTCTTGTGCTTTGGTACCAGACTGGACACTGCCTGAGAGCAGAATGAAAAAGACAGCTCTGATCAAAATAAATGATACTAGTACTTTCACTTCTACTCAAAATACAGAGCCAAACTGAATGTTACCCCCACTCTAACAACAACAATAACCAAAGGAAAAAAGCAAAAAGAAAACTAGATAATTTTTTTAAATTATCACTTTTTTGAGCCCAAAGCAACCAGGTGAAATGATTCCAAGGATACAAACACCTTGGAAGAAGGATGAGACTCACAAACTGTTTCACCTTTGGCAGAGCACAGAAGGAAGAAATAGCAACCATAAAAGAAGATAGGAAGAAAACACCTGAAATTTTAATGACTACGTAAAGGCTAAATGAGGCTGGCACAACAGTTAAGAAACCTTAGGAACCTCAGACACAAGGGGAATCTACACCCACTTACCAGATCTTTGTTATTCAAAAGGATAAGTGTGCTCTCCTCAATGAAGAAAGCATTTAATGGTGATAGGTTGCCACTAAGGGAGAAGCAGGAATACTCACTCACCCTTGTACCCTCCAGCTCTGTATTCCTGACGCTTTGGGAATGCAAAGCAAAAGCGGTTCTGCCTCTGAGATTCCTGCCCCCTAACCCCTGGTAAAGTTTAGATGTTACAGGGAGAGGGACAGAACAAAAGCCATTTGTCATTGAGGGAGGGGCAGGAAACCATCCTGTCCTGTGGTCCACCCAGAAGTTGGCTACCACCAGAGGGAAGGGTAGAAATAAAAACTATCTTCCAAAGAGGGAGGGACAAGAACATCATTCCTTCCCAAGGACTGCCACCAAAACAAGGCAAAGTCCAACCCTTGAAGCTCAGGCACTCAGGGCCTAAGATTGAGGCTGGAGCAGGGAACTTATCCCCTGCTTCCATTATGAGTTTTGTGTGAGTAAAACACAATAGCATTCCACCAATGTAAGTGGGTCATGAAAGGAAAGGGAGACCCAATCTTTGGTGCCTTAAAGCTGAGGACGGAGTAGTAACACTGACCAAAACCCTCAAGTACTCCAGGTTTCACATGATACATAAGGTAGCTGCAGTCCCCATTAGAAGAATTTTAACCCTGTGGTACACTGAAGATAAATATAGGAAAAACAAAACCCAAATCGAACTCTACTTCTGTCAACATTGACAAACCTACACTAATAGCCAAACAAAAGCAGAATCATCATTTCTAGATATAAATACATGTCTCCAATATTCTTTTATATACAATGTCTGGAACTTAGTATTAAATGGTCTAACATATGTATAATTGAGGTACCAGAGAGAAACAATGAGGTAGAAGAATTACTTGAAGATATAATGGTTACAGATTTTACGGAACTAATGAAAGATATAGAACCACATAGGCAATAATCTCAGAAAACTCCAAGCAAGATAAATACAAAGAAAAACGCACTTAAACATGCCACAGTCAAGCAGGTAAAAATCAATCCTAATTATTGATGTTTAAAGAAAGTCAGAAAAAATAGAAACATAACTTATGGAACTATTAATTTTTTAAAAATTATAACATCAGAAACTATGCAGGCCAGAATACAAAGAAACTATATCTCTAAAATGTAAAAGAAAAAAGATCCAACCAAGAATCCTTTATTCAGCAAAATATCTTTCAAAAATGTATATGTAATGTAATACAATATGTCATTAAAAGACAAGATCTACATGGTCATTTTAACAGATGCAGAAAGAGCATTTGAAAATATTCTTCACCCTTTCATGATAAAAAACACTCAAGAAACTAAGAATAGAAGGGAACTTCTTCAAACTGATAAATGGTATCTGTGGAAAACTTCCAAATCATATTTAAAATGGTGAAAGACTGAATGCTTCCCTCCCTAAGGTCAGGAACAAAACAAGGATGCCTAATCCTGCCATTTCTATTTAACATTGTACTAACAATTTGCTATAAACTGAATTTTTGTGTCTCCCTAAATTCATATTGAGATTCTAACTCCCAATGTGATGGTATTTAAAGGTAGCGCCTTTGGGAGGTGATTAGGTCATGAATGCAGACCCTCATAAATGTAGTGTAGAGCCCTCATGAACAGGATTAGTGTCTTTAAAAAAGAGAGCATAGAGAATTCTCTCCGAGGAGTTAAGAGGGTAAATCTTTAAAGTTCTCATCACAAGAAAAAAAATTTGTAACTATGTGAGGTGATAGATATTGGCTTAACTTATCATGATAATCATTTACCAATATATACATATAGCAAATCATTATGTTGTATACCTAAAACTAACACAATGTTATATGTCAATTATATCTCAGTAAAACTGGGAAAAAAAAGAAATAATATGAAGTCTTCACAAACTCTTCCAGAAAACAGAAGAGGGAACAACAGTATAGTAATTGCAAGAAAGAGAAAGAATAATAAAAACAAGATATTACTGTTTCTATATGTGTTCATAGTATTTCTTAAGAAAATAAATCCAAGAGCTCTCACAGTTTTATTACTAGTATTTGCAAACTTTAGGGATAATTGAGTATAGAATGAATTTGTTTATACGCTAAGATTCCACTATCATAATGCAATAAACTTCTGTTTTTGCAGAAAACTATGGCACTAGAACAGCATCTAATTTTCCCTTGTCCAGTATACTAAATTTTTTAAACCACAGCCTATAATAAAAAGCATATTTTACACTGCAACTCAGTACACACATATACACACCCATAATGTGCATATGAGTGTATATATGTATGTGTGCATGACTGAAGCACAAACATATGCATGACTGAAAAACTCATAAACAATACATTGTAAATTAATTTTTAATATTGGTAGCAACCTTCTAAATGAAAAACACAGGCCTAGAATATTTTTCTTTCTCCTAAAGTTTTCTTAATTGCAAGTTTCAACAAACTAACTGAGGTTCTGCAGACTTAAAACTACTCTAACACAGTATGTGTTCTAGACACAATTCCCCCTTAGGGTTTAAGGTCGAGACAACTAAATTAGCTATGTTTAGACAGCATACCCTTTTAAAAAATTTACCGGTATTTTGTTTTGCTTTGTTTTGTTTTTAGGCTGTGCTGTGGGGCATGTGGGATCTTAGTACCCTGACTAGGGATCAAACCCATGCCTCCTACATTGGGAGCGTGGAGTCTTAACCACTGGACCGCCAGGAAAGTCCCCAAAACCTACCAGTGTTTTATTTGCATAATTTATTAAAATATTATTAATCACTTTTTACTTCCTTTCCCCTCAATTAAAGTTTTGTCAATGTTGTTCATGACAGATAAACAGACTTTTATTAAACATCTAGTGGGGAAAGAATGGTTAACTGCAGGGTTTCTCACACCTGTGCTGCAAGGAAATTTAACGTGTTGGGGGTAAGACTTCAAGTAACTGTTGATACATTAGTACAAAAGATAGCTTAGCTATGAAAACAAAACTAGGTCCTAAAATTTTATGGAAATAATGTAGGTTCCATGATGGCAAGAAAGACTTCTAGCATGGCCTAGTTGCAGGATAGATATTTAATAAAACATAACTTTTGTTAGTTCATCGTCTGAATCAGTACTGTATTCACTTCTTTGCTTCACCTCTTTCCTCTGAAAGTAATAATAACATAGCTAATGTTAGTCTAGAATTGGTCAGTACTTGAAAAAAACTGTACAAAGCAATCCTAAATGGGAGCTCATTGACAAACATTACTGGTAAAACACTGACTACTAATTTGGTTCTTTTTTTTTTTTTTTTTTTTTTTTTTTTTTTTTTTTTTTTTTTTTTTTTTTTTTTTTTTTTTTTTTTTTTTTTTTTTTTTTTTTTTTTTTTACACGGGCCTCTCACTGTTTGTGGTCTCTCCCGTTGTGGAGCACAAGCTCCGGACGCGCAGGTTTAGCGGCCATGGCTCACGGGCCCAGCCGCTCTGTGGCATGTGGGATGTGGGATCTTCCCGGACTGGGGCACGAACCCATGTCCCCTGCATCGACGGGCGGACTCTCAACCACTGCGCCACCAGGGAAGCCCTAATTTGGTTCTTGATTCCATCCTTGATCTATCACATGTAATTGAAGAGATAATTCTTAATGGAGTTTAAGAACACACTCAATATTTTGTTGGTTTATAATCAGTTAGAATCTTATGTGCCTCAGAAATTTTCCATCAATTCTACAGTCTATATCAGATCACCAGCTAAACCATAAATACATAACCTTGACTTCACATTAGAAATACCTAGGAAGCTTATAAAAATCTCAATACCCAGGTCACACTCAGGCCAGTTAATTCAGAATCTCTGGTTGTGAGACCCAGAATCATTATTTTTAAAAATTCCCCAGTGACTCCAATGGGGTGCCAAGTTTGAGAACCACTGATACCAGAATGTAGCCACCTCTATGGATCACTTTGAAATGTGGTATAGACTGCAGATATTCCTGTTAAGAAAAAGAGGGTGAAAAGCCTCAAGGATAACATTTACTTATGACACGTACCATACTGCAAACCTGCTTCCCTCTCCTGTGGTCTTGATTCTTGTGCTTTGAATGGTAAATATGAACCCTATACCCTGGAATACCAAAGTCCTAAAAGAACCCAATAAGAAGTATTCAATAGAATCTTGGTCCATACTTCTTACTGATTTGATATTTTGGTCACAAGTTAGTTGAGAGAAAGTGAAAATGAAGTGGAAAGGGAAGGATAAAGTAATGAAATGTAAGTAAAGACAGCTCCTGAATGGGCAATATCAGCTTTCAGAATTATGTAAAATATCAGCTTTCAGAATGTTACTTGTCCTTACATGTAATACTAAGAATGAGGTTGGTAGTTGCACTAGCTCATAAAGACATGTCATCATAACACTCTTAGTGTACAGAAAACACTCAGTGAATATATCCTTCAGAACTAAACTGATCAGCTGCCTTCACCCAGACCCTTAATTATTTCTTTTTCCCCGCCTTCCCTTCCTCCTTCCTTCCCTTTCTTCCTCTCTCTACTTTTTCTGGATCATTTTTCATTTGACAGCAGTAATCTTTAGAAAGAGTTCTAGGCATTCAGCTCCAGAAACTTCAAGATGAGTCCAGTAACTATGCAGATTACAATAAGAGTTGTCAAATTTATCTTTATTGTATTGAAACTCCCAGGTAGTGTTGGTTAAGGAACTCTCTCCTTTCCCTCTCTAATAAAAGAAGTAGCATAGATCCCAAGCTAGTCACAAAGGGAATTCTAAAATCCTTTAGTTAAACTAAAATTAAAACACCATAATCTTTTTCTTGTGTCAGTGACTTTTGAGATTACTAATTAGACCTTTATCATCAGTCCTTATTTTGGGAATAAATACCATTTTATTTTCCATCCTTCATAACTTTTTCAAAGTTATAGGAATACAGTTCTTACCTAAGATATTTTTTTTGAACTTCTACTTTTTTCACATAATGTCTTAGTATTCCATTTCCTAATATTTCTCATTTGATTTAAAAAACCTGTTCTAAAACTTTCAAGTGTGTCATAATGGTAATTTATAAAAATAATACCACAGTTAGAGCTATTCAAATAGAACATTAAAAGTTGTTACTATGCAGGTGACCGACTGGTTTCTCTTGAGAAAGAAGCATTTTTAACTAGTGATTTGGAAGCTCTTTCCCAATGATTAAGAGCATATTTTTATTGTAGAGTCTTGTCTTACAGACATAGGTTTCAAAAAAAGGAAACCTGTCTATGAGTATGTACAAAGGAAACCTGTCTATGAGTATGTACAGAGAATTGTACATTTGGACAAAGTCCATTTCACATCTCTGATTTTTTTCTATAACATTTATTACATGGTAAATTAAGTACAACCTGTGTAAATTTAAAAATAACAAACTGGGCTTCCCTGGTGGCGCAGTGGTTGAGAGTCCGCCTGCCGATGCAGGGGACGCGGGTTCGTGCCCCGGTCCGGGAAGATCCCACATGCCGTGGAGCGGCTGGGCCTGTGAGCCATGGCCGCTGGGCTTGCGCGTCCGGAGCCTGAGCTCTGCAACGGGAGAGGCCACAACAGTGAGAGGCCCGCGTAACGCAAAAAAAACAAAAACAAAAACAAAAACAACAAACTATAACATTTATTGCATGGTAAATTAAGTACAACCTGTGTAAATTTGAAAACAACCAAAAAGAAACATTAAAAAAAAAAAGCCCGTCTGCTCTTCATCCCCCTCAAATTTGGAACTGTATTACATGATAATAAGTAAATATCAAAATGTTTAAATAAAGATAATATGTGCTGCAACTAAATATGCAGCATTGTATTCAAATAATATATTTAATCTAGTAGAAGGTAATTATTATAAATGGAAAACGTACTACATTTGGAATCAGAGACTTAAGTCAAAATCCATCTTCCTTACTTATTAAACTTATGTCTTTGACAAGTCATTTTAAACTCTCTTAACCCAAGAATCTTTATTTATAACATGGGGATTCTCCCTAACCTACTTATTTCATATGTTTTTTGTGAAAATCAAAGGTGACAATACAAATGAAAATGAATTAAAACAACAAAATATACAAATTTTAAACTTAAAAATAAATATTAAAATAAAAATTTTAAATGATTTAAATTTTAAAATATTTTTTTAAATGTTAACAAAATTACCACAGTTCTTTTCTTCAATGTTTACTGCAGGGATTTACTTCTAGCTTAAAATAAAGTCCCATTATTTACCACACAAAGCGTAAACTGATTTGTTACAATATGTTTCCATTTCTAGAATCTAGGATAACCTGTTGGATTTTCAAAACTGAACAGAAGGAGGAAGCAAAGAGAACTGTAATTTGTTGTGTGCCTACTCTCTTTCAATCACTGTGCTAGGTACTTAGCATTTCACTCAGTTTTTCAGATATACAGGCTCAGGAAAGTTAAGCCCTTTGCTTAAAATATCACATGGATCAGGAGGGAGCTAGGAATTCTATATTTGATCTAATTCAAGGGTTCTTGACAGGTTTTGCCCCCGGGGGTCATTTGGCAATGTCTAGAGACATTTTTGTTTGTCGCAACTCAGGGTGAGGGGTAGGATGCTACTAAACATCCTACAATGTATAGGAATAGCTCCGACAACAAAGAATTATCTAGCTCTAAATGTCAATAGTGCCAAGGTTGAAACGTCTTGGTCAAATTTCAAAGCTCATGCTCATTCTACCGTGTAATATTGAAAATAAAAGCTGTTTCTAAGTTTAAATATTCTACAATATTCAGCTGTCACAGATGTACCAACTTCAATCTAAGTTGTACTCTCTCTGTGTTCTGAGTGTGTCTGGGAAACTCCATTTTAAGATCCCACTAAGTTATCTTTTCACTCAAACAATAAAGAAGGTTCCTGGAAAAATTTCATGCTCATCAGTCCAAGGAAAATGACTCAAGGTCACAGAGCAGGGATGATTTTGAGAAAGGCTGTAGGTATATTACTCAGATCACACCCTGGCCCCTTCTCTCCCCCCACTCCCCCCACCAAATAGCACTGTGTCCTAGTAAGAAAAAAATGGAAGCAAACACTAAAGGAGTTTTTCATGAAACTCTAAGGCACTAGGAAGCTCTATAGTAGTATAACACCAAAGAGAGGAAAGAATACTATTCCTATTTGGAGTTGCCTCTTGAAAAATGATGCGGATACATGAATAAGAGCAGTATTATGACCCAACCTAAGTTTGGACCAGAAGGACTTCATTTTTGGAAGCAAATCACATTTGAGCTTAATAGTGTTCAAGAATTTGTGGCTTCAAAATACTTTTATAGAAGTTTGGCAGCCAACAATAACTCTAGAGCTAGAAAAGAGAAGACTATAAGGCCAGTATTTTTGTATTCCTTGACTCTGTGAATGGTACCAACACCCTCTGAGTTTGAAGTCTTGGTAGTCATCTGTAATTTATTTTTCTTCCTAACTCCTGGGAACTCTTCAGACCCAGTGTTAGAAGAGGATTTCCAGTACTGCAATCTATTTACCTGTTTTACCCTCTGAGACTCTATGTAATATTTTATTTGAATAAAGGATTCCATAGTTCAAAAACTATTTGGAAACCTGTGATTTTTTCAGGATGAAATTTGCAAGGCTCTTCATGCTTCTGACTGACTTTATTAAGACTTTGGTCTTCATGTTCCAGTTCTACTCAGTTCATTGTGACTTTCCAAAGACTTCATGCTACAATTTCACTTTGACCATATAAATCTCCATTAAAACAAGCATCTCATTGTATTTGTATATATATATATTTCTCCACCAAACTGAACACATCTTGAGGGAATAGTGCTTAGCACTTTGAAGAATTTTATTAAGATTCGATTAGTAATTAATTAACTAATTAAAAATTGGATGCTACAGGAAGACAATGACTACAACCAATGGAAACTATTAGTAATACTTAGGGAAATCTTTAAAGGAACATGGAGCATATTACTAGGGTAAAGATAAAACCAGAGAAATATTGTCCTTGGATTGATTTACCCTGGGAAACCTCTGCAGAAAACAAAGAACATTCATTCCATGAATAGAAGATTTTATAAGAACCATTTTTAGCTAGAAATATTAGACTTCCAACTATGATTCTACAAATAACATTTTACCCTTTAATATCTGCATACTTCTAGATTCTCAACTGCATTACTTACTTGGGTAGCACTAGTACCTTATCAAGGAAACTGACAGAGATGATCTCCCCTCCCCTGATTCTGATTTATTGATCTTTGACTTGCTTCCAAGGTCATGTGAGTAACCCTTTATGCAAGGATACAACTGTATGATCATGTAGTCATATTTTAAATACCTAGTGATGTTTAAAGTATCCATGGAGAAAAAAAAAGATTCAGCCCCTTACGAATGTTAAGTCTGGAAATCACTACTGAAAGCAGTAGGTGACAGTCATAAAGTGATATACGAGACAGCATATGTTAGAAGGTCATTGCAATTAACACCTTATTAGCACAACTGCATCCTGAGGGAAAGATGAAGTCCTCGGGGAAGTTCTGCCCGTGGCTTTTTTGTGGTTGTTATTCTGATCACAATTTTTTTTTTTAAGTCCAAAGGAGTGTCAAAAAGAAGTAATAAATGATTCCTTACTAACTTCTATTTACTTTTAGCCAGAACTGAGACCTTTGAAGTTTCTAAGTCTCAGAAATAAAAGTTATAGAGCAGTGCTGTCCAATAGATATAAAATGTCAGCACATGTGTAATTAAAATTTTTCTAGTACCCACCATAGAAAATAAAAACAGGTCAAATTAATTTGAATTATATATTTTCTTTAACCATATATGTTCAAAATATTGTCATTTCAGCATGTAATCAATATTTTAAAACCATTAGCTATAATAAGATATTTTATATTATTTCATTCCTACTAAATCTTCAGTATTTAGTGTGTATTTTACACTTAGAGCATATCTCAGTTTGTACTGGCCACATTTCAAGTGCTCAATAGGCACATGTGGCTGATGACTACTGTAATGGAGAGTGCAATGACAGAGGTTCCTTTTTAGTTTTAAAAAGTTAACTCTGTAAGTAATTTTAGGGCTAGAATTTATTTAAATCACAGAATTAACAATAATTCTTTTAGGTATTATTTAACTGATGCTTTGGTGTTCTATACCTTTTATATTTTACTATAAAATGAGGCTTTTTCCATTTTTATTAATAAATTTGTTTTTTAAAGCCAAACTAAATTACTTAGCTGTGTCTCTTTTAATCTTAGTGCTTATTCAAGTGGAGAAGTGTCTAATCACAAGGTTTTTAATACCTAATCAAGCACTGCCATTCAGTTACAAGAACTGTAGCCTAAGTTTTTAAGAAGAAATAGTAGCTCCTTATTGCCTTGCACATTTAACCTCAGTAAACATCACACTCAACAATCCATATTGATTCTCTTTATATGGTGGTACAATGTCTACATAGAATTCCATTGTATGAATTTAATATAATTTATTTAAGCACTCCCATATTGATGAAATTGGCTTGCTTCTAATTTTTGCTCTGACAATTCTGAAATGAACATCTTCATATGTAGACTATTTTCCTAAAAGACAGATTGCTGATTTAAAACAGCTTTTTACAGAAAATGTAAATAAGACTTATAAAACATATCCCAATTTTGGAAATACTAAATGTGAAAAAACTGTCTTTGAATCTATAAAAGTATGGATATTAAAATCCTTTTGCATACTTTCTAGAAGTTAACAAGTGACTAGTGCATAAAATTTCAATATAAGCGTTGAAATATAGCTGTCAGGTAAAGCAGTCCCTGATAAATTCAGCAATCCAAGAGCTTAAGATATTTCGAGACCAGCTTGAATTAAACAATGAATGTTTATGAGGTGCTGTTAAATAGCCCCCATATAATATTTATTTCAGCTAAAACCTCTAAACTTGTATATAGGAAGAACTACTCACTAAAGTAACCTGTTAAGAGTAATTCATAAAACTCTTGTTGCCAAATGAGTCAATAAAGCAGATATACATCATGGTACAAATTACTGTAAAGTGGTTTAATACAGAAATGACCTTAGTTATTAAGGGATATAGAACTGTTTGCTCCTTTAGTAAACTGCCGTCATTTGCTTAGCTTAGCCTTGGTAAATGATTCTTGCTTCCTTTCTGCTTAAGAGTAGTGACTTTTTGCTACAGTTTCTAATATGTTGCCTCCCATAATTATGTAATCAAATTTATTACATATTCTACACAAAATTTAAGATCTGCAGTTTCTGCACTGAAAATAAATGCAACGTACCACTAAAAATATTAAAAATGTAGGTGCTATAAGTACTGCTTTTCTCAATGATTACAGGTTTTTAAATTTTACTTTTTTTTTGGCTTCCCATGAGTCTCTTTAGTTTTCTGAGATTAGAAGTCTGACTGCTGGATAAATGAAGCACTAAATAATTTTTTAAACCCAAAGGAAAACAATGGTAGGTGGCATGAAAGAAGCATTATGTATAGTGAATGAAACATAGACTTTGGATCTAGCTCTTCTGCTTAGCTATTATGTGTGGGGTAAGTCTTTTAAACATTCTGACCCTTAGTTCCTCAACTGTAAAGCAAGGATAGTATACTATTTAATAGATTATTGTGAATATTAAAAGTAACATACTAAAAGTGTTTAGCACAGTTCTTGGCATATTGTAGTTATTCAAACAAAGATAATTACTTACCAAGTTACTAGAATCATGAACATTTATATTAAAAAGTACCTACTATGTGTAGCCCTCTGTAAGTTAGACCTCAATCAATGGATAGAAGTTGACTTAATTGAGGGGGGAATCTATGAGCAGATATTCTCACAAAAGGCTACAGTGAGAGGGCAACACTTGAGATTATCCTTAAAGAAGTGGTAGGTAGAATAAGTAATAATGTTCTCAAGAAGCAGAATAGCCTAAACTGATGTTTTCTGTGAGAGACATTACAGATGAGGTTTAAGACATTTAGAAAGAAAGTTAAAAGTTGTAACAATGAGTTTTAAGGTTTCCTGAAGCAGAGTTTTTTTTTTAAACACAGACTGGATGACTTTTATTTATTTATTTATTATTTTTACTTTTAAATTTTTATTTATTTATTTTTGGCTGTGTTGGGTCTTTGTTACTACGCTCTGGCTTTCTCTAGTTGCGGCGAGTGGGGGTCTACTCTCTTCGAGTGGGGGTCTACTCTCTTCGTTGCGGTTCGCGGGCTTCTCATTGTGGTGGCTTCTACTGTTGCGGAGCATGGGCTCTAGGTGTGTGGGCTTCAGTAGTTGTGGCATGTGGGCTCAGTAGCTGTGGCTCATGGGCTCTAGAGCACAGGTTCAGTAGTTGTGGTGCACGGGCTTAGTTACTCTGCAGCACGTGGGATCTTCCCAGACCAGGGATCGAACCCGCATTCCCTGCATTGGCAGGCAGATTCTTAACCATTGTGCCACCAGGGAAGTCCCCTGAAGCAGCTTTAAGAACAGCAAACTACTCTGACAGGGAAGGACCTGGAAGAAAAGAATATGTAGATGCCCGGGAATGACTCCCTGATTGACATTTTTGTGTAAATAGGGGTGCTCAGAAGTATCTGGGAGAGCTGAGATCCTTCAATTAAGAATGCGTTATGTTAAAGTGAATATAATTTTTTTTTTTTTTTTTTTTTTTCTTTGCGGTACGCGGGCCTCTCACTGTTGTGGCCTCTTCCGTTGCGGAGCACAGGCTCCGGACGCGCAGGCTCAAGGGCCATGGCTCACGGGCCGAGCCGCTCCGCGGCATGTGGGATCTTCCCGGACTGGGGCACGAACCCGCTTCCCCTGCATCGGCAGCCGGACTCTCAACCACTGCACCACCAGCGAAGCCCGAATATAATTTTTTATTAATTAGCTAGTGAAGCCTAGGAATTCAAGATGATTGAGCGGATTGGAGTTGAAGATACTAGAAGATCATTTAAGAGGTCACTAAGTGAAGTAATATACAGCTGAATAAGAAGAGAGATGGTGAAGAAAAAGAAATGTATACCTGTTAGAAATAAAGCACTTTTAAAATAACTTAGGTTTAAAGCCATTCAGCATAATTGCTAGATCGCATGTTAAAGTTTTGAAAACAAGTAAAGCATTAAAAAATAAAAATGTATTATTAAATTGTCACAATTGTTAAAATAGTAAGGAAGACTTTATTCAAGACTATTGTAATAGGGGTAAGAAATTGAGCTCAACTCCAAATACAGCAAAGACAAATGGGAATTTATAGCCAAAGAGTAGATTAAGGGTGTCAGTGGATGGAAAATTACCAAGGAGGCATCAAGGGTATCTTGTTAACAAGATTCTTGCTAAAGGAAGGCCAAGGATTTATGCATCAACGGTGCCGATGAGGAACTTGATGAGATACCAAAAGTGATCAAATATCAAGGGTGGAGGATGATGACTTAGCAGATTCTTTACTAAGAGGGGCTTAGACTAGTTGAAAAGAGTGCTACAAAGGAACTTGTGTAAAGTTTGGTCAAGGAGAGAGTCTTCGTCAGAATGTATATTTAATGGTTTGCTTCTTCCCTATTGACAATATTTGACTTACATTACTGAAATAAATCTATTTCAATATTATAGCAACTTTGAAAATAACTCCTTAGTAAGTTTGATAATAGCATGTCTCACTGATGCATGAGCTTTAAGCTAATCAGCCAGTATGACCAGGAACACTTCTATAAGTCTAACTGAGGCAAGAGGGAATGAATACCAAAAGGAGGGAGGTAGGGAAGTGTACAGAACGGGTTTGGGGTGCTAAGAGTTAGTCATGGGTGATCTTGGCAAACATTACATAGAATCTGTAAATTGGGTCAGTCTCTGTCACAGTCAATGACTGTATTTTCAGAACTCAGAAGACTGTGGGGAGTTGGATCAATTTGTCTGTGCTATTTTCTTAGAACATATGTGTTCAAAGGAATTCGTGTTAAAAAGAGTTTAACCTTAGGAGACCAATATAGATAGTCTGTAATCACAATCTGGTTGATAGAATTTATCTGACTTGCCAGTGCATTTTACTAGTCATGGTTTCTGTCTAAATTCCTACTTCTTCCCTAACAACTTGACTGCCAGCAGGGACTTCCTTTCCCCTCTATTTTAACAGAGGTACCGTTTTAAAAGATTTAATTTGCCGCCATCTAGTGGGAAGTTACTTTCATTTTTACATTAAGTTTAAAAGAAAGGATTTAGACATTTAAAATAGACTTCAACATGGTGTTACAGTTTTTACTTACCTTTCTTTCAGGAAAATATTTTCAATCAATTTCAACCACAAAATGATTTAATGCTCCTATTTATGTCTCCAGTACTCTGTGAGAGCTGAATTGGACTTACTGATTATACTCAGGGTACAACAGTATATTTTTGCTTATACCATGCTAACTTTTATAACAGTGCATAATATATTTGTAAAACTTGAGTTTTAAAGCAAAACATTTTTAAAGAAATTTAACTCTTTTAATCGGTATTTTAAAATTCTTTTAATCAGGAATACCTGATATGCACAATTTTAAGGCAGGGTTGATTAACATACAAATTGGTAACCAATGGGGCTAAACTGGCCCACAATTAGCTTTTCACTGATTGATTGACATTTTCTGTAGGTGGTACTTTGGGGGAAACACCTATTAATCTTCTTTCGTTTCTACAAAAATAGAAGTCTCCTATATTCCTCAGAAAGAAACATTGAGGATTACTTCTGGTCACTCCCATCGCCACATTATTTGATTATCCCCCAAGAAGGAGGATTAATTTATCAAATTGGTGAAAATAGGGGAAGGACACTGAACATGCAGGACACTGGGCTGCAGTTATCTGTTCTCTCCACCTATGATGACATGGTAAGCTTAATTCAGTGGGAAGAACAAGAAGTATATTTCACTTTCAAGTTCCAATTATGCTCTTCAATATAGCTTTTCCAGTAGTACAGCTGATATTTTACTTTGTACTGCACTTCTGTATCTTTTTTAATGTATTCAGAACTCAAAGGCAAAGGGGGGTGGAATTAGTACCACCACAAAACCCAGTATTTTCCGTATGTATGTGTGAAACAGGACAGCAATTGAATTACAGGAAGAGGAATCAATGGTAAAAGTTCTCTTTTTCTTAGGGATGAGTCATAAATAGAGAAGATCTTTGGGAGGCCAAGCAAGAGACAGAGTTACTGAAAAAGTATTGAAGTAAATGCAGGATCTGAGAGAGTGACCATTTATTTAGCTTGACCAAGCTGACTGTCCTCAGATACAGATATTTTCAAGAAATTCAGAGCAGGGCAGACCTTTGTATTCTTAGAAAGTTTCTGACCTGATTCAAGATCCTGGAATATGTTATAAAAGCACTTCTCTTTACATCTTCTAGTAGTGAGATAAAGAACCTAAAGGCCAATGAAACAAAATTGGAAGGAACAGAAATATAACATTTGTTGGCCTATTATGTGTCCCACTACACAATGCACTGGTTGGTGTTGGCCAATTTCCTCTCACTCTCCTTCTTGCTCTGCCTGCTATTCTCTTCTCCCAAGGGTGCTGGCCCTGCAGGCTGCAAGTTTCAGGCTTTGTAATCCACTGCTCCCTGTTAGGTGTGGCCAGTGGGAAGGTGGGAAGAAGGAAGAAACCACAATATTTCTCTCCTTCTCTCTCTGCCTTGGCAGTTCTCTGGCAACAGCTGCATCTTCCCCATGGATGCAGTTTCTGCCATTTAACTCCAGCCCCTGGGCTTCAGGAACACTGCCTTCTCCTTGTCTCCCTACAGGGGTGGAGCAGCTTCCTTCTGTTGCTAATTTCTGAAGTGCCTCACTGTCCCCTGTTTGGTTTCCATAATCTATTTAACCAATTCCTGGTATTAACTTTAAAAAAAACTGTAGAGTGGTCTCTGGGTTATGTTTTCCTCTTAGGACCCTGACTACATATACAATATACGCATACACATACAGGTGAGTGTATATAGTTTGCTTCTGATTCTGATTCCATCACCAACTTCCTGCTAGGAAAGCATCTTTGGTGAGACTGAGGAAAGTAACAGAGACTCTTTGGGGATCATAATGTGGTATAATTAAGCATTAAGAAGAGGTCCATCTTGGTAAGAGAAAGGTTTGACTGGCAGATATTTTGATTTGAATGTTCTGAAGAATCTGCACCATCCCTCACCCCACTACATTAATATAATCCACTGACTAAGAGGAGGGACTCTGCAGATAGGGGAGATGGAAGAAGGCTGGGGGGACAGACAGTGAAGATAGAGGGACAGAAAGGCTTCTTCACTGTAGGAACACCCCATCTCTTCATCATATTCATTGTCTCCCCAACCCTGGGAGGAAGAGAGGATGTAGTAAACCCAGACTTTTACAGGTTACTCCCTCCAAGAATTTCTAGGATATTTTTTTAAAAGATTTTTTTTTTTGATGTGGACCATTTTTAAAGCCTTTATTGAATTTGTTACAATATTGCTTTTGTTTTATGTTTTTTGGTTTTTTGCCTGCAAGGCATGTGGGATCTTAGCTCCCCAACCAGGGATCGAACCCACACCCCCTACATTGAAAGGTGAAGTCTCAACCACTGGACAGCCAAGGAAGTCCCTTCTAGGATATTTTTAAGGAATATTAACACATTCTACAAATCTCTAATATCCAAATATGATTTTCAAAAAAATAAAAGCATCACTCACCCAAATAAAGTCAAATATTTTTTACCTCATTAATGAGGGAACCCGCAAGATGGTGAGGCCGGTTGAAAAAGAATTGGAAAAAATCAGAGTATTTATAGTGGTTTATAGAAAAGATAGTAAAATAAGAACGCTAATTTAAATACAAAACTAGTTAATATCCTACAGGGCAATAAAAGTACAACTTCTGAGGTTCATCTTTTTTACAAGACAGAAATCACTTCATCCCTTAAACAAAATTCATTTGTATTGTTATCAGAAAATAATCATGTGCATCAGCTTCTACAAGTTAATAATTTCTACAGAGATATAAAATATCCTAATCAATATTAAAATAGCAAGAAAGACAAAGTTATTCACTCCTAGAGACTCAGATAATACCTCTGTGGACCAGCTAGACAATAATTAGCATGACACTGAAAAGATACCTAGTAATCTCTTTTACCTAGTTCTAAGATCTGGATACTTTTTCTTAACACTTACTGGATACCTAAATTGCTGCCTGATTCTAGCAAAGAAGATATGGCATACCTCTTTGAAGGTTACCACTAACTGACCTGTAACCAGCTTTCTCTGAACTATTACCCTTCACTCCCAACAAGTAATTTCAAGTGTAGACTCCAGCTACAGGGACCAACCATCGCTATTTGCCCGGATCTGAGGAGTTTCCTGGGACATGGGACTTCAGTATTAAACCAGAAAATACTGGGGAAATCTGGACAAGTTGTTTATCCTAACACAAATCCATTCCCTTAATTCTACAAAGGAAAAAAAACCAATAAAATGTAACATAAACCAAAATTTTACTGAAGTTTTGGGATATCAGAAGACAGAATTATCAAAGAACACAAAACCAGACATTACATATAACTACTACTTAGAATCCCCTGGTCAAACCATTCCAACACAAGTGCTTGTGGACATCTCTCTTTTAGTCCTCAGCCCCCTGCCACATTAGATTTAGCTCTTGACGTATGTGTCCTTCAGCATGACCCTCCTGCCCAGAATTTAAGACTAGGACTCCCCAAGGACTACAGAAAAGGAGAAAACAGGGAGTTTTTCATACTGAAAGGAAACAGACTTCAGAGATGTGACTCCATTTTTAAGGAAAAAAAAAAAAACTTTTATTTATAATGCAGAGCAATTTCACTGCTCACTGTATTATATCTCTTTGCTTCAAAATGGGATATTGGCTTCCCATAAGAAAAGCCCTATTAAACTGTTTAGATTTCTTGTCTAAAATAAAGACTGCTGACTTCAAAGGTAAATTCAAGCTTCTCCATTTACAGAAAAAAAAAAAAAAACTGCTTGCAACTTTAAAATTGTAGAATTTCCCCCTTCATAATATGAGGTATTTTTCAATGATGATTGCAAAAATACATCCTACCCAACAAGCTCCATCACAATGTGATATTCACAGCTCTCCACCAGGAGTTGGGATCTATGTATCTTCCCCTTGAATATGGGTGGGCTGTGACTACAACAGAGGGATGCCATTTGCCTTCCGAGGCTAGATCATAAAGCAATTTGATACCTACCATACCCAATTCAATAGATATATATTCGTGTGTGTATGCAAATAATATATTTATTTATTTAAAATAATATTTTAAATTGTGACCAATGACACATAAGCTAAGAAACTTGTTCACAGACAGAGGTAGATAGGAATGGAAGAATCCTCTGTTCTTATTATCCTTAATTATTTCTAATGATCTATCGGCTGAAAACTCAATTAGGTCTTCCTTCAGTTTTGTTGAAGACAGAGAACTGGAAATCACCAGACTTTCAAAAAAACATAATTTTACTCATTGGTGCCACTCACTATCTGAACACTAACAACACTATTTTATGTAGTCACTTTATTTGGCACTGGATGATTTATACTTTAAGTGAAAGCAGCACAGTAAGACTCTGGCTGGGTAAGAAATGTACTTATTTTGGAATGTGGTAAAGAAGAGTTGTGAAAAAAGAGAAGAAAACAGGCGTGATGCTCTA
This sequence comes from Platanista minor, assembly GCA_004363435.1. Lineage (NCBI taxonomy): Eukaryota > Metazoa > Chordata > Mammalia > Artiodactyla > Platanistidae > Platanista > Platanista minor. The sequence goes on along the minus strand of RJWK010008177.1, from coordinate 19,843 downwards.
ACATGACTACTTTTCCAGCCACAAGTTCTCAGGCACAGCACTGTTGTGTTCAGGATCTGGAAAGTGATTCCTTTAAAACTGCCTGCACTCTTTGAAGTGTTCATGCATCTGGTTTAGGCCACCATATTAACTTATTTTATCCTTAGAACAACACCATGAAGTAGCTGCTATTATGAATCCATTTTACTCATGAGACCATTTGGACAAAAAGATGTAGCATCACTTGTCCAAGGTCACAAACTTACCAAATGGCACAGCCAGGATTCACATCCAAGTTGTCTCTAAAGCCCACATTCTTAGGCACTATCTTGAATACCTCTTACACATACCACAAATACAAATAAATACATATATACAACATCTTGCTTTAAAGCCACATAGAAAAAATTAGGAAGGAAAAATTAATGTTAAGTGAGAGTAAAGGAAATTTTTAATGATCTCAACGATTATTTGTTCTAAATATCTAATACTATGTATTTAATATTTATTTAATTCATAGAAACTTGTAACCAGGAGTATAATGTCATCTGGTTTACTTTTCTCTGTTTTTCTAGTACTACCCTTTGGTAATAATTTTTAGAGCCTACAGTTTTTCTATTTGCTAAAACACTTCCTCCCTGTTGGCACCAGGAAAAGCTGTCAGGAAGGAAAACACGAACACAAATCAGCATCTCTCTTTTCCAGTTCTTGTTTCACATTTGTTCCATTGTCTCAAGAGCAAAAATAAAGAAAAGGTGCAATTAGTGTCTTTGGGAGATGTGAATCCCTGAATCGATATTACTGCAATTCTTGGAAGACTTTTTTTTTCTTTTGCTCACAAGAAAAGAAGTAGATCAGCTCCTTGCTATTTTTCCTTCTCAAATAAGGAATGACCATTTTACTTACATTTGTATCATATCTAATTTACTGATTTTTCTTAACAATCTCCCAAAAAATTTTTTATGAGCTACTTTAGAAAGAATCCATTTAAAGGTCATTAATTCTTAGAATTGAATATTTGAGCAGTAAATTAAACTAAATTCCCACTGAGAGTAATTTATATTTTTCTGAATGACAAGATAAGACAAGCTGGCTTTTGGAATTGTGATCTTTAGGTTTATGCTTCTATTAATTTCTGAATTTGTGTTTTGATTCATAAAGTTATAAGAGGGTGTCTGTAGAAAGAATCCAAAACCTAGATTGGAACTGTGCCATAAATCTAGTCTATTCCATAGCAAAACATCATCTCTGGGAAAATCATCTTACTGCAAGTAATATTAACCTTATGAGCTTTAGGAAACTCCATTTCCCACAGTCTCAAAGACAGTAGATTTAGCCACAGTCTGTTGCATTTCAATAGTAATTCAACAGGCTACTGTAAATTTTTTGGTAGAAATCAGCTCTCATTTAGAGTTCCAGTAAAGACTCACTTGTCAGAGATAATGAAAAAAAGAAAAAGGACAGTAACGGTATGAGCCACATACTGGTAAGTACTGCTTATACATTCTGTCTGCCCTTGTCATGGCATTTCAGGCTATGACCATGCCCATGCTTGGGGACAGAGAGAGGGAATAAACACAACATTTTGAGCCTGAAGTGGAGAAACTGTGTCATTAAAAGTTTAGCATGTTATATACAGAGAGAATCAAGCTCATTATTCTATTACTTTCAGATTTGAGATAGTATTGATCACTAGTGTGTCCAACAGGACAATAAATCTCTGACTATAAACGATGTAAGTAGAGACTTCTATGGCCCATTAAATTTCCTTTTTGAGGGGGAGGGGATAGTCTTTTCATGTTTATAACTTTGTCCTAGATTGTCAGAGCATTAATCTTGTCAGTCAAAATTCCCACTTTGCCACTGTAAATAGTTTACATCTCTGAACTTCAGTTTCCTTATCTGTAAAATGTGGAGAATAATGCCTGGCTGACTTTGTACCGGGTATGAATTAAAACTAAGTGTATTAAAACCTACTACAGTGTAAACACACTGTAGGTACTCAGTAAATGATGACAATGGTGGACATTACTAGGATCAGCTAGAAATCCATAGGCAAAGTACCTGGTGCAGTACATTACACAAAAAGTTGGAACTCAATGTACATAAAGTGCTGTTATTATTCTAGAGACAGGGAACTTCTTGTTCAAGTTACTTAAGTTGGACACACAGGGTATGTCACACAGGAACCCATGTATTAGTAATCCTTGTTCTTTTGTGAAGGGAAAAAAGGTAGCCCAGCTCTTCCACCTTGTCATTTTTCTACTGTGCACATTCTTGTTCATGTGCAGATCACTAGAACCAGGGCTACCTATCTTACGATATAGTGATGACAGTATGACTAAGGCAAGGTTTAGGAACAGTCCAGTAGATCAAATGCAGGAAAGGAAGGCAGTAGGAAGAATTGTGACAGACTGAGTTTTACAAGAGCTGAGAGCAAAGGAAACTTGGTCTGCAGTTCAGGAGAGGCACATAAATAATATTAATAGTTCAGGTCTTAGGAGTTCCTGCAGCACTAAAATCCTAATATTCAAAATGCCATTTGAGGTTAGTGATATAGTTTCTTGCTGTTAGGTTGTAGGTACAGGCTCTGCTGAGTTTGGGAGATTCACCAGATGGTAACACTGTGAGTCCAGGGGGAGAGGGGCGGCAGTGGGGAGGTAATATGAGCTCAGGTTGGAGAACGGCTTTAAGATTCCCATCAAGTGTCAGTGCTCTTAAGATCAGGTCTTCTAAAAGTCTGTGTGGGTCTGTCTGTATTAGTTTTCTAGGGCTACTGCAACGAAGGACTATAAACTAGGTGACTTAAGCAACAGAAATTTACTTTCTCACAGTTCTGGAGACTAGAAATCTGAGATCAAGGTGTCAGCAGAGTAGGTTTCTTCTGAGGCTGTGAGAAGATCTATTCCATGGCTCTCCGTTAACTTCTAATTGTTCATAATCTTTGGTATTTGTTGGCTTGTAAAAGCCTCACCCCAATCTCTGCCTTCATTTTCACATGATGTTCTCTCTTTGTGCATGTCTGTGTCCAAATTTCCCATGTTTGTAAGGACTCCCGTCACACTGGATTAGGGGTTTACCTTATTGCAGTATGACCTCATCTTAATCAATTACATCTGCAATGACTCTATTTCCAAATAAGGTAATATTCTGAGGTACCGCGGGTTAGGACTTCAACATATGAATTTGGTGAGGGGTGGGATAAAATTCAACCCTTAACAGGATCCTTGGAATTGTCACCTGTTGCTATGGTCCCCTGGACAAACCCATGATGCTATAGGGAAAGGAGTGTGAGTGCACTGAAATAGGAATATATGTGTGAGTATAGTGCAGACAACCAGTACTAGTACATCTTTGCAGTGGGGTGAAATAGCCAAATAAGGAGGGATTCATTGGAGAACTTAGTGGAAAAAGAGCCCTGAGTTTTGGGCGACAATTTTCCATGGGTCTCTCTCATATCTGCTTATCTTATGTGAAGTGAACAGATTGAGGAGACCTTAAATGTTGAGTTTCAACAAGTTAAGTGTTTAGAACCATGATTCTAAGGACTTGATATTAAGTATTTGATGAAGATGATGAAAAAAGCAGCTAAGTAAAATTATTCTTCTTTAACTACTTATTTGCAATTTATCTCAAAATATATAATATGAAAAATCAAAAATAGACAGTGATTTATTTAAAGAATAAAGAAAAAGCAATGAAGTTCTTGGTAGTGAATAATATATTTGAAATGACAGTGAAAGATTCATAAGGTAATTGGCAAAGTTCAGATAAAAATAGGAATATCCAGCATTAACTATGGAAGAGCCAACAAATCAAGATGAATAATGATCTTTTAAATGAGATTAAATTTGGAATTTCATAAAGATAATTGTTAAATGAACACAGGAAAAAGTTCCCCTGGATACGGTATATGCTGACAATTCTGCTATTTGGAGTCTAAAGCTTATTGACTTTTGGACAAAAATTCTGCTCCTACAGAGGCTTTCTTTTAAGGGTGATATGGATTTGGCTTTGTTTTGTTTTTTGCATGAACCCATCAACTCTTCTTTACTTCCATTCTTCAGAATCTTTTTTTTTTTTTAACATCTTTATTGGAGTATAATTGCTTTAAAATGGTGTGTTAGTTTCTGCTTTAGACTCCTTAGAATCTTAATGATTATCCAACCCATTTCAAGTGTTTGCTTTGAAAGTTAGTGTTATTTGGCAAAAGTAACCACATGCCAGTTTTCAGACAGCTGTGTGTCACACCTCACTACACACAGATGAATTTCCAGCCAAAGCAAACACGGATTCAGTAGCACTGTCAGAAGACCTTATTCCTAAAATGTCAAAGAACAAACATTAAGTGACATTTTGTGCAAGAAAAAATAAATGCATGTAGGTTACCACTTGACAGTTGCCTCAAGGAAAAAATTAAATATTAAATGTATATATTGAATTCATAGGACATACTGGAAAGGTGATTGTGTGTATATGTGTATGTGTGTGTGTGTGTTTAAATCAAATGCTATGATTCTGATAGATTGAAATTTTTTTCCAGAAACATATATTTTGCTCTACAAAACTATCCTCATGTTACTCTGAAGGCTTTGACCATAGACATTACATCAATGAAATGTGAAAGTGTTGCCTTCTCCGTCTTCTTTTTGAGTGAAACCATTTTGCTTTCTTTGTTTTTAAATTGGAGTATAGTTGCTTTACAATATTGTGTTAGTTTATATTGTACAGCAAAGTGAATCAGCTATATGTATACATATATCCCCTCTTTTTTGGATTTTCTTCCTCATTTAGGTCACCATAGAGCACTGAGTACAGTTCCCTGTGCTATACAGTAGGTTCTCATTAGTTATCTACTTTATACATAGTATCAATAGTGTATATTGTCATTCCCAATCTCCCGATTCATCCCACTTGCCCTTTCCCCCTCGGTATCTGTAGGTTTGTTTTCTAAGTCTGTGTCTCTATTTCTGCTTTGTAAATAAGATCGTCTATACCAATTTTTTCAGATTCCACACATATGCATTAATATACAATATTTGTTTTTCTTTTTCTGACTTACTTCACTCTGTATGACAGTCTCTAGGTCCATCCATGTCTCTACAAATGACGCAATTTCGTTCCTTTTTATGGCTGAGTAATATTCCATTGTATATATGTACCACAACTTCTTTATCCATTCCTCTGTTAATGGACATTTACATTGTTTCCAAGTCCTGGCTATTGTAAATAGTGCCACAGTGAACATTGGGGTGCATGTGTCTTTTTGAATTATGGTTTTCTCTGTTGATTTCTTTTTAATTTTAACTCTTTTTTTCCAGTCAGTCATGGCATAGTATTTGGGCTGGTTCTCAATAATCATTTATCCATTCATTCAATAAGCATCATTAAATAAGTTAACATAACATAATGATTTAAAATGTAGGTTTGGACATTAATCAGCCTGAATCTCGACTAAGTCATATACCAGCTCCACGTAATGTTTCAGTGCCTAGGTTTCCTCAAATGTAATTTAAGGATAACATTCATGCCTCTCTTACAGAGAGGGTGCCATATTAATTGAGACACACATCCTTCCTAGTCTAAAAAGCTATTTTGGAGCAGTGGGGGAGGGAATAGGAATAGGAGTTATGTCAGTGCAAGGCTCTAAGGGCTGTGGACTGGGTAGATTTCCTTAGATCAAGAGTGTGTGTGGCAGGGCTTCCCTGGTGGTGCAGTGGTTGAGAGTCCGCCTGCCGATGCAGGGGACACGGGTTCGCGCCCCGGTCCGGGAAGATTTCACATGCCGCAGAGCGGCTGGGCCCGTGAGCGATGGCTGCTGAGCCTGTGCGTCCGGAGCCTGTGCTCCGTAACGGGAGAGGCCCCAACAGTGAGAGGCCTGCGTACCGCAAAAACAAAACAAAACAAAAAATGAGACTAGAGAAGAAGAGGTGAGTTCACACATATCATTAGGCATGTTTTATATACAGTATTATATGTGCTGCAAAGAGTTATAGTATTTTAATTTTAAATTAAATGGCATACTTTCATAGATCACCACAAGCAATTTAGGATCCATCATAAATAATAAAAAACATGTTAGGGCTTCCCTGGTGGCGCAGTGGTTGAGAGTCCACCTGCCGATGCAGGGGACACGGTTTCGTGCCCCAGTCTGGGAAGATCCCACATGCCGCGGAGCGGCTGGGCCCGTGAGCCATGGCCGCTGAGCCTGCGCGTCCGGAGCCTGTGCTCCTCAACGGGAGAGGCCACAGCAGTGAGAGGCCCGCGTTCTGCAAAAAACAAAACAAAACAAACAAACAAAAAACATGTTATTTTGACCTTTTAATGGAGATGGTAAATAAGGAACAGAGTCTCTATGATTCATCCTAAGTATCTTGCTCTCTGGGGAAATAAGAACACAGGGCCAGCCATGTCTATTTTAATTGCCATTGTCATGAAGTATCAGAAGGGACCTGAAAGTTTTGTAATCTCAAGCAGCCATGACTTACCAGTGACACAGATTGCTTTTCCTTTTCTGGTAACTGAATCCTCTTTTTCTTCTGGGAATTGCTTTTCACCTATTTGATGTGATTCTAACAATGTATCAGTCCCAACCAGCCCAGGTTGGCCACATGCCTCTGAAATTAATGATTAGTCCAGTAGCAGACACCTGACCCAAGCAGAGCTAATCAGTTCTTTTCTGACAATAAATATAAACTCTAGATGAAAGGAGCTCTCCTTCTGATATTGGGAGCTCTAAAGATTATGTAACTCTGGTGTTTCCAGGGTCAATATTGATGCCACATACAGAAAGCCTGACTGAAGCCAATATAGAGGAAAGCAGAGCCAAAAGATGGAAAGAGAAAAGAAAAATGTCCTGGATAGAGTCAGTCTTAAACCAGCACTACCCATTAAGATTATCCGTTATATTTGCCAGTAAATTTCATTCTCTTGTTAAACCAATTTAGTTGAATTTCTGCCTCTAGCAACCAAAATATAATACAGATGATCTAGAATACAAAAATTATGATCAAGACAACTGAATAGACAAAATAACACAAGCATCTCTGAACATTTTATCTGTAGTAGTCATTTCATATATCTTGTTAAACATTTCAATAGAAAGTTCTATATATACTTACTTAATAGGGTCTTGGGAGAAGCAAAAATTCCTATCCCTAATTAGCATTACCTGTGCTTGGTAAACTCACTATAAATTCTAATTTTTTCTTTTAGGAATCATGTGAGGAAATAGGCAAGGTGATTAAGTGATAGATTTCAGAGCCATAGCACAAGGGTTTGAACAAGGTTTTGCCACTTACCAGCTATGTGACCTTGAGCAAGTCACCTAACCTCTTTATGCCTCAGTTTCCTCTTCTATAAAATGGGTATAATAACTGCTCTTATCTTTTAAGGGTATTATGAAGGTTAAATGTGTTAGTATATGTAAGAAGCTTAGAGCAGTGCTGGGAGTATAATAAACACTATACAAATGTTTAAAAGAGAATATGATGCTACTTTTAAGCTGTGGTATAGAGCAACAGTATACTTTTCATTAAATAAACAAATGCAAAGAATAATCTTTATAAAATTATTGGGGTCACTAACAACATTTCTGTTAAATGGTGAATTTTGGATTAATGAAGTTTATATAACTCTGTCTCTTACTCTTTGAATTATAAGCTATTTTTATATACTCTTTTCAGTTACTTAGGTATTTTTTAAAATAACATCTAAATGTGAACACTTAGGGACTTCCCTGGTGGCGCAGTGGTTAAGAATCTGCCTGCCAATGCAGGGAACACGAGTTCGAGCCCTGGTCCGGGAAGATCCCACATGCCTCGGAGCAACTAAGCCCATGTGCCACAACTACTGAGCCTGCGCTCTAGAGCTCATGAGCCACAACTACTGAAGCCCACGTGCCTAGAACCCGTGCTCCACAACAAGCCACTGCCATGAGAAGCCCATGCACCGCAACGAAGAGTAAGCCAGCGTGCAGCAACAAAGACCCAACGCAGCCAAAAATAAAAATATGAATAAATAAATAAATTTATATTAAAAAATGTGAACACTTAATCTGAATCATTTGACAACTAAATTGCTTACTAAGAACTTTATTTAAGGAAGACTACAGGAATCAGTAATTTAATTAAGAGCTAGAAGTCAGTGGAGAAAATTAAACTGGCCCTTTCACAGTGAACTCTGACATGGGAAAATGACATGGCAAAGCCTTGCCCAATTTTCAACGGTAAAATCAATGATAGGAAATGAGCTACTCACCAAGCTCAGTAAGTAAACAGATATTAGTCCACTACAATTAAGCTTTGACCGATAAATTGTATTTGTAAGTAAATTATAATTTGTAAACTGAAGACCAACATAGCTGTTTCAATATTTGCTAAAAATTAATGAAAGAAATTAAACACTTAGAAGTAGAGGCAGAAAACTAGCATTATCCCTTAGCAGGTAAGAGATTTTAGTTAAACCATATAATTTCTCTGTGTATCAAGGTCCTTACTCATGAAATAAATACAATGCTTTCCCTTTTTAATGTAAAGATTGCTGTATGGTTTAACAGAAATAATTTTGATCAGTCTTTTTTAAAGTTATGTGATGTGATTGCAAAACACCTCTTCTACATGCCTTAGTATCTTCCAGGCAATTTGCACCGAACACTTTTCCTATAGTAGGAAAAGTGTTCAGAGCCTTGCTATGAAGCACGTACTTTTTTCATTTTGCAAGGAGTATATTGAAACATAGTAATGATAAATAACTGGTTCAGAATGACTCACAGAGCAAGTGATGGAGTCCAGATTCAAATCCAGGTTGGTCTGTCACAAAAATGTTTCAGTTTGCCTTAATTCAGATGCCCAACCTCACTTTCCTTAGGCCTTACCTCTGAGCCCATGCTTGGCACTAGCGATCAGCAAAGGGCTTGCTTTGACTCACTTGGTACTGACAGTGCCTTGTGTCAAGTGACAGCCCCAGGCCTTTCCAATTCTGTGCCCTGAAAGTTCTGCAGGATCCCATCTCACACACACACACACACACACACACACACACACAAGGGCAACTAGGGAGTAATAACACTGGGTAAGCCTCGCTTAATGGGGGATGAGAGCTAACGGCAAGTGCTTCCTCAGGCGCACCCTCAGGACAGCTCTGAGGTATTCTACACCCTTCTCAGAAGGATGAAGCCCTGTTACCTACAGCACTGACCATCTCAGTAACTTACCTTCATCTTGGTTTCTCCTTCCTCCTTGTCTGACCTTCCCCTCAAGTCTGCCTTCTAAATAACCACTGGCACACAAACCCTTTTTTTCCGGCTCTGCTTTCTAGAATGTCTCAGATGAAGATATGGACTAACTGAAGAATTATATGAGATCAAATTTCAACTAAATTAAGAACCTTTAATATCAAGTACCAGCACTAGTAAAGAAAAGAGCCTCATTATTTAGGTGTTGTGGATAAAACAAAAAGATAGAAATGGCAGAAAGTATTCACGGTTGTAGTCACAGGAGAATGAATTTCACCATCTGGATATTCTTCCTCAGGATAGATGGGATAGTGATGAGTACTAAGTTTATGAGCCTCTTAGGCAAAAACCAGCCTACACTAGGCTTCCATAGTAATGACTTATCTTATTTTTACAGAGAATAATCTACTGGCATAAAAGTAGGGCCTCAAAGCATAATTAGATCAAGTAAAATATTCTCCATACCACCCCACTTCTAGACACATGTTGTGCTTTCCCTGCACATACTGTCTCCTAGCTCCTATTACTTAAAATAAGCCTGCTTGTGATGGATATTCTCTTTTAAGGCAGACAAAGTAGAAAGAGAAAAAAGGAGCCAGAGCACAAAGGGACTGTTATTTCTCTTTGCTCATTTAAGATCCAGTTAAAAGAGCAAGCAGGTCTAATTATTATTGGTCCATTTGAACTACTTTTCTTAGGAAAAAAGAATACTAAAATTAGAAATCAAACTATTTCTCTGATTAGGTCATTCTGGCCAGTACAGGGTTTCCTGGGTCTATTGTATACATGGTGCCCCTTTTCTGAATTCTAAACATTTCCACATCCCTTTCTCTTCTGTTTCCCAAAGGGGAAAAAAAACACCTAATGGTACTCATAGAGATATTCCCATACTTGCTGGACTTTTCTTGTCCTGGGTTCCATGTTTAAATATCACAAAGAGAACTACAAAAATAAAAAAATAATAATAATAATCCACAACATACAATGACCACAATATACAATACAATGACCGTTTTCTACTATTTAAATTAATATAAGAGCAAGGGGTTTGGGGGACTCATTATTAAGGTGGTTGCTAAATAAATGTGCTCACTGGAATAAAATTAGTATAAATTGTTAAACTCCCTTGTCATCAGAGTTCCCATTTGTAAAGCTGGGATAATAAGATCTACTTCACACAAAGAGGATGAAATGAGAAATCTATACAAGCCTTCTGGCCCAAAGTTGGATATATTCTAGCTACTCAGAATACGTAATAAATACTCATTCCTTTCTTTGATATATAGAAACGAGAACCTTACCTACTCCTGATTATCCCAATGTGCATAATATTATTAAAATTAAATAATAGCTATTACTTAGTGCTTATTATTTATCAGGCACCGTGCAAAGCACTTCTCATGTGCTGTCATTTAATCCTATAATCTATGAATTAGTCATGCATATTATCCTGATTTCACAGATATAAAGGAAAGGAGGTGTTGACCTAAAACAAATAAGCTGCCAGATATTTCTCCAGCAAAGATGGTTTTATTCAGTAGCAGCAGAGAATTACCACTTAGGGTCTACAACCATGGCAAGCCGCATGCAAGTCCCCGCATGCACTAGGGAAGGAGAAGCCTTTTATAGAGGGAAAAAAGGAAGTTGGGAGGGCTATAGCAAACAAAAAAATCTATGGCTTTTTGTTGGCTGAGTCCTTGCCAGGAAAGAAGAGGAGTCTTTCTTCTTTCTGTTGGGCTCTGCTATCAACAGAGGGCATGAGCGCTCCCTCTTCTGGTCTCCCAACTATTTAATTGAGGTTTCTGTTTATTAATTTTTTTACATGGGCAAAAGAAGTACCTAAACAAGTCCAACACAAAAGCCCAAGCGTAACCAAATGGATACTTATAAATATCATTAAATTATTAATTGATTAAAGACAACACAAGTTCTAATGAAAAATAACCCAGTGATAATGACTAGAAGTGCATTCTAATATTACAAGCTGAAAATCCTGTCAAATTAATAAAAAAACTCTGTTCTTTAACAATACTGATTATTCAATATGCTTAATCAATGTAGATGTTTCATGTGTCAGAAACATCACAAAACTTGAAGCTCAAAATTACCTATTTCTGGCAGAAAAACAAGGGCAAATGTAGAACTGGCAAGGCATTAAATGTAATACTGACTACTAAGATGGTTTCACATGTGTTAGTGTAACCTTTACCACCACCACACAGAAATAGCCTCTTTAACAAAAAAGTCTAGGACATGATATTTACCTATTTCTTTGGTTGGGGGGTTGTTTGTTTTACACATTCTGGAATACTATATTGTTTTTCTAAGTGACATACTACTGCAGGCAACTCAGTTTATTCCTGAAGGAGTGGTTCTCAGTTATGAACACTCTAATCATCTAGAGAGCTTTAAAAAATATTGATGCATGGGTTGCATCTTCAGAGATTCTGATTTAATAGGTGTGGGGTGTAATCTGGGCATCAGGAATTTTAAAAGCTCCCCAGATATTTCTAATGTGCAGCCAGGGTTGAGAACCACTGTCCTAAAGCCTGAACTATACATTTCACATAGCTTTGTATTGCTTCTCTATAAAAAATAACATTCTGCGTGACTCATCTAGACACACATGAAAAGATGCTCAACATCACAGTTACTAGAGAAATGCAAATCAAAACCACATTGAGGGGGGCTTCCCTGGTGGTGCAGTGGTTGAGAGTCCGCCTGCCGATGCAGGGGACACGGGTTCGTGCTCTGGTCCGGGAAGATCCCATATGCCGTGGAGCGGCTAGGCCCGTGAGCCATGGCCGCTGAGCCTGCGTGTCCGGAGCCTGTGCTCTGTAACGGGAGAGGCCACAACAGTGAGAGGCCCGCATACCGCAAAAAAAAAAAAACACAATGAGGTATCACCTCGCACAAGTTGGAATGGCCATCATCAAAAAGTCTACAAATAATAAATGCTGGAGAGGGTGTGGAGAAAATGGTCCCCTTCTACACTGTTGGTAGGAATATAAATTGGTAAATCCACTATGGAGAACAGTATGGAAGTTCCTTAAAAAACTAAAAATTGACCTACCCTATGATTCAGCAATCCCATTCCTGGGCATATACCCAGAGAAAACCATGGTTCAAAAGGATACATGCACCCCAATGTTCATTGCAGTGCTGTTTACAATAGCCAAGACATGGAAGCAACCTTAAGGTCCATCGGCAGATGAATGGATAAAGATGTGGTACATATATACAATGGAATATTGCTCAGCCATTAAAAAGAATGAAATAATGCTATTTGCAGCAACATGGATGGACCTGGAGATTATCATACTAAGTGAAGTAAGTCAGACAGAGAAAGACAAATATCATGTGATATCACTTATATGTGGAATCTAAAAAACAAAATACAAGTGAACTTATTTACCAAACAGAAACAGACTTACAGACTTAGAAAACAAACTTATGGTTACCAAAGGGGAAAGGTACCAGGGCATGGGGGGAGGGATAAACCGGGAGTTTGGAATTGACATATATATACTACTATATTTAAAACAGATAACCAACGAGGACCTACTGTATAGCACAGGGAACTCTACTCAATATTCTGTAATAACCTAAATGGGAAAAGAATTTGAAAAAGAATAGATATATGTATATGTATAACTGAATCACTTTGCTGTACACCTGAAACTAACACAACATTTGTAAATCAACTATACTCCAAAATAAAATAAAAAAATTTTTAAAAAGTAACCAGTTGCTATCTTACTGTTTGCTTTTGTTATACTGAAGCCTCTGCTACAATTTCTTCAACATTAAGTTTTGTCCACGTTTCTGTATGTGAGACAAATACTGGATTCTTAAAAACTTCCTTCTTCCACTTAGACCCTTTCAAGTATAATTTCCAGTCCTTTATCTTGATCTTCTCATCTCCATGGAATCCTTAAACCAAGTTTGAAAGAACCATCACACTCAGGAAAAAAGGGGAACAGGGAATCAGTGACTCTTGGTCACTGGCAGGGGAGGATTTAAACTCCCTAAAGCCCAATCTGAGGAAGGATCAAAAGAGGGTTCCTAGTTTGTTGCCCCTCGTGGGTTCCCAAGTAGAAACAAATGTTTGCAGCCAGAATGACACACTGGAGCCTCCCAACCTGATTGTAGTTGGTATGCCTCACTGCATTGGTAAGTGCTGTGGAGAGATGTGGTGTGAGTTATCTCCCAGAAGAAAGGACAAAGGGCTGAACAAATCACTGAGAAGAGCATTATATGAGATTTTACCAAGTCCTCTTGCATTTCATAATTTTTATCATCTTGCAAATAGTGCCTCAAGGAAATAAATTTTGATATAGGTTATTTTTATTTATGTCTTACTGTTTTGTTTTGGTTTTTTGCAAAGCAAAAGACTGTAGCACAGGAGCTAAGAAGAATTGTAAGAAATTACAATGAGATATACAAACTATATCTTATGAATTTAATGACATGTTCAATTTGGCCTGACTTATTGGGATAAAAACAAGAGATAAAGCTAAGATAGGTATCATGGATCATGAACTAGAAAGAAAAAGAGAAAAGCCTGCCCAGAATATCACACAAGAAACAAAAATAAAACCACAATAAATGTATACTTTTAATATTCCTTAAATTAAAATATACTTTGGAGAATTTCACCCAGATGTTTCTGAAATTATAGTATAACTTTCATATCTTCTGTTTGTCACTGTATTTTTAGTATGGCATTTACCACCTAGAACCTGAGTTCTCTGCACAGGTACATGGTCTTTAAACTTATATAATAGTTGCTAAGCTGTTGAAAAACTAAAATCCACAGACCATGTAGGAAAGAAAAGCAACAGCTGATCGAGAGAACATATAGGAAAAGAGAAAATTATCAATGCCTCTACATGCCTGGTTCAACTGAGAATAAGAGTTCTGACAACTGAGGTTGTGCTTACACATAAGGCCCAATTTAGTTACTTACCTAAACATAACCTGTCAATTCAGTCAGCCAAATAGTTAATTCATTTTTAAAAGAAAGAGAGAGATTTCCTGATTGTAAGGTTGAACTAATCGATTGTTTGCACCGATTGACTATTTTGGTTAAAAATAATCACATCAGAAGTACGTGTATCTGGAGAAATTTATTCAAATTGCTTAATAATCTTAGCACTTCACCCCTGCTCTCAGGACAGTGGCTTAAATGAGTTCATGCCCCATAAATGTTTGTTGAATTTTGGCACAAAGACTTCATGTTATAACAAACAGTACCTGGTCAGTACCAAGATCCATTCTGAATAAGAGCTAGGAAAAAAATCAAGTGTTTTAAGTTTTGGAATATAAAAGACCAAAAATAATCCCAGTGTCATATTTACAATATTTAAATAGTTTTAAAATAGTAATTACTCAGTTGTTCATTATAATCAAATCTTTAAAAATGAGAGAAAAATTAATGAAAGGAACTTTCAGTAACTAGGACAAGAGCCCCTATAAAATGACTCCCTAAGTGTTAAGTCTAAAAGGAATTGCTCATGAAATGATTCCTTTCATGATGAGATTACTGCAAGCTGGTGCTTGGGAAAATGCTATACAGCCTTTATTGCCTAGTCTACCTGGTTTAGACTAAGTAAGTTATGTTTTCTAGTACTTTCATGCATGACTTTTGGAAACAACAACAAAGGGCTGATATTTGTTTATTAAAGCACCCCAACGCTTTAATAAACTTGAAGTAAATTACAGCAGTATAATTTATAGTTTGGTATTACTTTTCAAAGTTTCCTTCCTAGAAAAAAGCCTTAGTCAATAAAGGCCAGAAAATTGACTTTATTCTTATCTTGGTATAGATTTAGATTCTTTTATCCTCTGATTCTATTCTTGGAAGTGGGTGCCCTCTTCTGGAGAACCATAACTGGATCATACTGGCTGAGTCATTTTCTTCCTATCAACACAGTTTCTCTGTCAGCTACCAATCAGAATTTGGGTTACTTGCTTCAACCACAAAGAGTTTACCAACTGTTCATGAACTTCTTTATCTGTTCCTGTCACTATTGCACAAATCTGTGCAATTAAGAACTTTTCTTCAGATAAAATTATCCTACTCAACCCATTTAGGATGATGTCCTTTCTCTGTTACTGGCAGGAAATAGCAGATGATGATTTTGATGACAAAGCAGACAGAAATAAAAGGAAAAGTCATATTTAGCAAGACAAATTTAAACATACAGCTTTAGTAAAATGCTGATTATCTCCAAAACACTGCACTATAAAACAGGTGCAGAAAACTCAGTCTCTTCATCAGCATCATCTTTATTGCACATTGACTTGTAGAATTTAAGTAATCAGAAACTCTGGGGCTAAGAAAGCGAAATAAGAGATTGCTATGGATCTATAATGTGTGAAGAACATGGTTTGAGTGAGTGGAAAAGAAATGCAGGTAAGAGAGTCAGGCCCGCACCTCTGGATGACTTCTGTTACACCACATAACTTCAACATACATCAGTTTCCTCATTTGTAAGTTGTGAAAAGCAAGTATTGACTCTTTCATCACCAGAATGTTGAAAGCATGTTGTAATGAAATGTACATTGACTTCCTTTGAAGGAAGAAAGTTGTAAAACATAAATTCATTAGGTTACAAACTCCTTTCCGTTAGAAGAGTTGGAACAGGAAATAGTCCTCATTAAGTTGTACTTCTTAAGAGCAGAGATCACCAATGTAGCCACACGGGAAGTATAAGTCTGTAGCCTATGAGAAATCATTTATAGCTTCTACACAGAACTTTTACCACAAAAAGGACACAAATTATTATATACAACAGGGTAAAGGTTTATGGTTAAAATCTCCCACAATTCATAACTAACCATGCTTGATGTACATAGAATTTCTCCTATTAATAGGTTATAGAAATCATTCTCCAAAAAGCCTGGAATTGCATCTTTTTATTTAGCTATTTTAAGAGTTGAAACAAAATGGCACTGAGTGGTTTATTATATAAATTGATATGCCATAGAAAAGAAGTATTCTGTAAATTAATAAACAAGTTAAAATGTTAATATGCTCTAGATACTTGAGATAGTTATGTAAAATTAAGCCTAGGCAATATATTCCATAGTTCTAAACAATATATATATATTTTAACATCTTTATTGGAGTATAGTTGCTTTACAGTGCTGTGTTAGTTTCTGCTTTATAACAAAGTGAATCAGCTATACATATACATATATCTCCATATCTCCTCCCTCTTGCATCTCCCTCCCACCCTCCTTATCCCACCCCTCTCAGTGTTCACAAAGCACTAAGCTGATCTCCCTGTGCTATGCGGCTGCTTCCCACTAGCTATCTATTTTACATTTGGTAGTGTATATATGTCCATGTCACTCTCTCACTTCATCCCAGCTTACCCTTCCCCCTCCCCCTGTCCTCAAGTCCATTCTCTCTGTCTGTGTCTTTATTCCTGTCCTGCCCCTAGGTTCTTCAGAACCATTTTTTTTAAATTCCATATATATCTATTAGCATACAGTATTTATTTTTCCCTTTTTGACTTACTTAACTCTGTATGACAGACTGTAGATCCATCCACCTCACTACAAATAACTCAGTTTCGTTTCTTTTTATGGCTGAGTAATATTCCATTGTACTCTGTAATACATTGTACTCATTCCATCTTCTTTATCCATTCATCTGTCAATGGACACTTAGGTTGCTCCCATGCCCTGGCTATTGCAAATAGAGCTGCAATGAACATTTTGGTACGTGACTCTTTTTGAATTATGGTTTTCTCTGGTTATATGCCCAGTAGTGGGATTGCTGGGTCGTATGGTAGTTCTATTTTTAGTTTTTTAAGGAAGCTTCAAGGAAGCTTCATATTGTTCTCCGTAGTGGCTATATCAATTTACATTCCCACCAACAGTGCAAGAGGGTTCCCTTTTCTCCACACCCTCTCCAGCATTTATTGTTTGTAGATGTTTTGATGATGGCCATTCTGACCGGTATGAGGTGATACCTCATTGTGGTTTTGATTTGCATTTCTCTAATGATTAGTGATGTTGAGCATCTTTTCATGTGTTTGTTTTGTTGACAATCTCTATATCTTCTGATTTTTTTTTTTTTTTTTTGGCAGTACGCGGGCCTCTCACTGTTGTGGCCTCTCCCATTGCAGAGCACAGGCTCCGGACGCGCAGGCTCAGCGGCCATGGCTCACGGGCCTAGCCGCTCCACAGCATATGGGATCTTCCCAGACCAGAGCACGAACCCATGTCCGCTGCATCTGCAGGCGGACTCTCAACCACTGCACCACTAGGGAAGGCCCCAACAATCTCTATATCTTCTTTGGAGAAATGTCTATTTAGGTCTTCTGCCCATTTTTGGATTGGGTTGTTTGTTTTTTTGATATTGAGCTGCTTGTAAATTTTGGAGATTAATCCTTTCTCAGTTGCTTCATTTGCAAACATTTTCTCCCATTCTGAGGGTTGTCTTTTCGTCTTGTTTATGGTTTCCTTTGCTGTGCAAAAGTTTCATTAGGTCCCATTTATTTATTTTTGTTTGACCACGGGGCCCGGGGGAGGAGGGAGTAGGGAGTTAATATTTAATGGGTACAGGTTTCAATTGATGATGAAAAGTTCTGGAGATGGATAGTGATGATGGTTGCACATCAGTATGAAGGTACTTAGTGCCACTAAACTGTACACTTAAAAATGGCTAAAATGGTGAATTTTATATTTTACCACAATAAAAAATATATGTGTATAATTTTTTTAAAGAAAATATGTGGCAATATTTTATTTTATACACTTGATTATTTTTAGGACTTTCTTACCTTGAGCTCATAAACTACCACATAGAAATGATTCAGAATAAAATAAGAATGTCTAAATAGGGACTTCCCTCGCGGCGCACTGGTTAAGAATCCACCTGCCAATGCAGGGGACACGGGTTCGAGCCCTGGTCCAGGAAGATCCCACATGCCGCGGAGTAACTAAGCCCGTGAGCCACAACTACTGAGCCCACATGCCACAACTACTGAAGCCCACGCACCTAGAGCCCATGCTCCACTACAAGAGAAGCCACCACAATGAGAAGCTCACGCACCGCAACGAAGAGTAGCCCCTGCTCACCGCAACTAGAGAAAAGCCCTCCCGCAGCAAAAAAGACCCAGTGCAGCCAAAAATTAATTAATTAATTATTTAAAAAAGAATGTCTAAATAAAAAAACAGGATAAAATTGATATGCTGCAATTCTTCTAAATCAAATGTAAATTTAGATTTTATAAGCATTTATTTCCACTAGGTGGAGCCATTTGCTTAAACTAGTTGTAGGACAATTGACTGGAATAGTGTTATGTTTAATTTTATAAGAAACTGCAAAAGTGTTTTCCAAAGTAGCTATACACTTACGCATTCCCTCCAGCAACATATGAAAGTTCCAGTTGCTCCAAAGTCTTATTAGCACTTGGCCACTCCCTTGCAGGACACTGGTCCTGGATATTTTGGACAGGACCAAAGGTCTACTAACCCTATATGATTCCATTCATATGACACTCTTGAAATGGAAAAACTCCAGAAACAGAAATTGAATTAGTAGTTGTCAGGGACTGGGAGTGGGGAGAAGGGACTGAGTGCAAGGGGCACTGGTAAACCATTAAAAGTGATTAAATTATGCTATATACCTTGTTTGTATTCGCGGTTATATGATTATGGACATTTGTAAAAAGTCACTGACTATACACCTAAAAATGGTGACTATTACTGTTTAAAAATGGTGACTTTTACTTTTACTGACTTTTGTCCAATTATTATTGGGTTTTGTTTTCTTAATATTGAATATTTTAATATTCGATTGATGGGACATACAAAAAAATTGCTTATGAGAAAGCAATTAAGATTAAAAACACGCTGAAGAATTCTGCCAGGTTTTATAAAAGTCTCTGTTAACATAGAAATCTTAACTTTTTTTCTCTTTCCTACCATAGTTTAAGGATGTGTATTGATGCCTTCTAATAAAAATGTATTTGTTTAAGAGACTCAAAGACACTAAAGTGAGAGCGAAGATGTTTGTTTTATAATGAAAATTCCAAACTGGGAAATAACATCTTGGTGATCTATACAAATCAAGTATCACCACATATTGTTCTTTTATAATTGGATACTGTCTTTCATATATATGTGAAAATAATCTTACTCTTAAGGATGAGAAATCAAATAAGTATTTTAGATAGAAGAGCATTCTGAGATATACACCTACCTATAAACATATATAAGTTATATATTTCTCTTGTCATATAAAAGTATCATCATCAACTTGGAAGTTACATAATAAATATATTTAGTTCTAGCTTTACCATTGTTTGGCCGGGTCGAACTGAAAAGCCCCCGCTTATCTAACAACACGGCCCCAACCTTTCCGCTCTCGGAGGGCGGAATCAAGGGTCCTGAAGCTGACGCAACTGGTATCCGACATTGCCAAGGAAACTACCAAATAAGGGGCTGCTTCACCCAAAAGAGGCGCCCTCCTGGTCCAGAAGGCCCCTCCTTCCTCTTGCCTGTATAAAATCTGTTCTAACCTTCACCTGGGCGCGACTTCCTCGGCCCATAACCTTTGGACCGGTGAACCTCGCCCGGAGCTCCCCCAATAAAGCCTGGCTTGTTTCA
>RJWK010008176.1:0-48164 GCA_004363435.1 Platanista minor | reverse complement strand
GCGGCATGTGGGATCTTCCCGGACTGGGGCACAAACCCATGTCCCCTGCATCGGCAGGTGGACTCTCAACCACTGCGCCACCAGGGAAGCCCTGATTATTATTTCTAATGAATTTAGGAATAACACTGAGATTGTTTATTAATGGGGAGGTAGTGAATACACTGTTACTGAAGGCACTTCTACTACTAATATGATAAATATATAATAGAAAAAGTTTAGAGTTCATAACAAATAATAACCAAAAAAAACAAAACAAAAACAAAACCAATAACCTACTAGTAGGTATTTTCTTAATAGTTCTTTCTCTGTTAGAGACATTAAATTTGTCAGATTAAAAAACATAACATACTTAAATGGTGTGGACACTGAGACTTGGCTATACTAATAAAGACATCAAATGTAAGATACAGGAGGACATGATACAGTGGACTTAAAGAGTCAGAAGACCTGTCTTCTCCCATTCTCAGCTGTGTGACCCTGGATGAGTAACATAACCTCTTTGATTCTGTTTCATCACTTAAAAAAGAGAATGACAATGACCTACCTCATGTAGTTGTTAGGGGAATAAACATGATAAAGTATGTCAATGTGCTTTCTCAATTGAACAGCATTGTACAGAACAAATAACTTTTAAGTTATTAGTAGAAAAGCAAGGAACTTCACTAACTTCCCAACATGGATTTGGTCAAGAAACAGAATATTTTGCTGGTTTACATTTGGGCTCACTCTTCATCTCCATCCCCATTTTTTCTCCCAGATTACCTTTTCTTTTTTTTTATTGAGACTATTTTTTTAGAGCAGATTTAGGTTCACTTCAATTTTTTTAAAAAGGCAATTAAGTTAGTAAATTAGAGGATTAAGATCTGGTTGTCCAATTACATTTTCTTTATAAATTCAAGGAGCTCTGAGGGACACAGGTATCCATTTAAACAAAGAAAGAAAAATACCAATGATTCTTTTGAGCTACAGCAAGCATTGAAGTACAAGTATGTTCTTTTGTTGAGCCTTTCACTACTGAAATAAGAATTTGGGTCAATGGTTTCATTAAAACACGCAAGATAAAATGAGATTATGGTGCTTGAAATTTGCTAAGAGAGTAGATCTTAAGTGTCCTAACCAAACACACACAAAAGGTAACTAGATAAAATGATGGATATGTTAATTAGCTTGATTGTGATAATCATTTCACAGCATATGCATGTATCAAAACAACACCTTTTAAGCCTTAAAATAAGATTATGTTTTTTGTAAACAATCAAGTGTTTAGTCACTACCATAGCAACAGATGCTACAGATGGCTGGTCCAGGAGATGGGCTGGCCTGGGGTTGAAGGGAGGAAGTGTTCCTTCTTCATTCTTTAATCTTTGCAGTGCTATTATCTGATCTGAAGAACCCATAGCTAAAAAGACTCGAAGACTCCCATTTTGGTGGCCTGAGAACACATCAATCACAGGCATGTAGCTGTCGACAGCAACAACTGGATACTGAGCATCAAGCAGCATGCGAGAAATCTTGGGATCTCTAAAGGGAGAGAAATTGTGCATGAGTAAGAAACAATCATCAATCATGTCATAGAGTTGCTCCATTTCTTACTTGGCTTGTTTTCTCAGTTTGTTAAAATGGATCTACAGGGACTTCCCTGGTGGCGCAGTGGTTAAGAATCCACCTGCCAATGCAGGGGACACGGGTTCGAGCCCTGGTCCGGGAAGATCCCATATGCCGTGGAGCAACTCAGCCCAGCCACAAATACTAAGCCTGTGCTCTAGAGCCGGTGAGCCACAACTACTGAAGCCCGCGCGCCTAGAACCCGTGCTCCACAACAAGAGAAGCTACTGCAATAAGAAGCATGTGCACCGCAACAAAAAGTAGCCCCCGCTCACCGCAACTAGAGAAAGCCCATGTGCAGCAACGAAGACCCAACACAGCCAAAAATAAACGAATATTAAAGAAAAAATTTTTTAAAAAAACAGAGAAAGAAAACAGTATACCAATTCCTCAAAAAAAATTAAAAAAAAAAAAGGATCTACAACTAGAAAAGTAATGGTGGTTCAAAAAAATATATGATTCTATCCATAATTCATCAAATAAAAATGACCAGGCATGGGCTTCCCTGGTGGCAGAGTGGTTGAGAGTCCGCCTGCCGATGCAGGGGACACGGGTTCGTGCCTTGGTCCGGGAAGATCCCACACGCTGTGGAGCGGCTAGGCCCGTGAGCCATGGCCGCTGAGCCTGCGCGTCCAGAGCCTGTGCTCCGCAACGGGAGAGGCCACAACAGTGTGAGGCCTGCGTACCACACACACACAAAAAAATGACCAGGCAGATAAGTTCCAAACTCAGCAATTTGACAGGCGGGGGGAATGTGTCTAACTTATCTCTGTACCATCATGGCCCCAAGGCTTGGTGAATAGTATTATTTTAGAGGTAGGCAGTGTGGTCAGCTAGAAAAAGTATAGATTTTAGAGTCTGGCAGATAAGATTTGAGTAATATTACAAATAATATTGGCCATTTACTGAGTACTTACTATGTGGTAAGCACTTTACAATGTTTCTATAATCCTTCTAACACAGCAAAGGTTGCTATTATCCACTATTCACAGATGAGAAAAAAGTCCAAATGCTCTTCATTACACCATGCTGAATCTCAGATCTGCCTCTTACTTGCTCTATGACTCTAAATAATCAATATAAGTTTTAAAAGTCTGTTTCCACATCTGTAAAATGTAGGTAATAAAACTTCCATCAAAGGCTGTTGTTAGGACTAAACTGAGATAACAAATATAAAATACCAACATGATAAGTGCTTAGTAATTGATAGCTATTATCACTTTATGCTCTCTCGGCAATGAATGGGGTCTAAGGAAATGAGAAGGAAAGGGGAATACCAGACCAAACTAATATCACAACAAAAAAGGGGAAAAAGCCAAAAGCTTACAGCTGACAATGACATCCATGATTCCAGCAGCACTCCTCAGCCTGACCAGGCTTCCCAATGTTACCATCATATAAGTACTTAACTGTTCACTGAAGGCTTACCCGTTTATTTTCTCACTGGATCCTCACAACTGCTCCAAGAGGGAGATAGGAGATCTGTCATCACCCTCATTTTACAGATGATGAAAACAAAGCCAGAGAGGTTGACATCTCCAAGTTAAATAAGTTTCCTCATTTGTATAATGGGGATAATGACAATATTTCCTGGGGTTATAGAAAGGCTCACGTGACAGTGAGCCATTTCTATAGACAGTGCCCACAACAGTGCTCTTTGCAAAATGTAAAATAAAGCATTTAAAACACAGAACCATGAGAAGGCTGTTAGGAAAGAGGTCAGTTCTAAAATAATTAAAAATCACTACCTTGAAGAAACAAAAAAATGAACAGTCTGTACTGAGGATAGAAATAATCTTCAGATAAATCAATACCCCATCTAGGTTTTGAGTAGTGATAAGTGAGGTACAGCAATCAAATCTGAAGGTCTAAGAAACAATGCTCAGTACAGAAATCTTGCAAATGGCTGATGTGAACAACAATAACTGAAGTTTGTGACAGAGAGATACACCATCAGTATTTGAGGTGATAACTTGGCAGTTGAGTTTCTTGGTGAAGAGAGTGGACTATAGAGCCAGACTCTCTGGGTTCTAACCCTGGTTCCACTACTTACAATATATATGACAAGTTATTTAACTTCCCTGTGCCTCTGTTAACTCATGTGTAAAATAGGGGAAATAAAATTTACCTGCCTCATGAAGGACTGTTGTGGGGATTAAAATGACTTGATATATGTAAGGTTCTTAGCTTAGGGCCTAAAACATGGAAAGCAGTATCTGTAATATTGCTATAACATAGGAGAAAGAGTAGCAACTGTGGTGAAATTGAAAAAAGTCCTCCAAGGAATTATTGGGTTGTTCATGCTTGCAAACCACAAATATTCCTCTTCAGTTCATATAAACTTAAAGATGTAAAAAAAGAACACTTCAAAAGGTCCTATTTACTTGAATGACATGTAAAACTGATGGAGAGGGAGTTTCACCAGCCCGAGCAGCTTGTCCTGTCCTGGGCTCCGCACCTTGTTCCAAGTTTCAATTACCATCACATTGTTCTTAAGCCTTTCCAAGCATTTGGAAGACAGAGAGACAGGAATCACCTGGGGAGAGAACAGCCGGGGGGCAGGGGGGGGGAGGGTGGGAAACAAAACAAAACCCCACATCTGAGACAAAGTATTAATTTATACTTTTATTCAACAAGCATTTACTAAAGCCTATCTGTGTGCCAAGCACACTGCTAGGAGCTGAAGACGTCAAAATAAAACCCACTCTGTTATCCTCAGTCTAAAGCCACAGTCTTGTGTTAGAGACAAACACATAAAGGCCAAATACAAAACGGCATGAATTCTCTGAGGACAAAACTCATATAGATAGGGCTTCTGGGACACAGGTAGGAAAAGAGGATATTCAGGAAATGTAAGTAGCAGAGCACAGCTGGACTATCTAGTGTGAAGAGAAGAGTGGCCTGAGTCGAGACAGGAGAAGTATAGGTAGTCTTAAAGGTGTCTTGCAGTCCTAACTTAGGGTTTGGATTCTATCCTGAAGGCTACAGGTAATGACTGAAAGGCTTTCAGCAGGAGAGTAAAATATTCAGGTTTGTGTTTTAGGAAGATCGTTCCTGTTGGTGCACAGAGGAAGAAATGGACAGGGAGAGACAAGAAACAGGACAGTCTGAAGGCTAGGTGGAATGAGAGTGAGGGTCTGAATGAAAGCAGTGGCAATGGAGTGGAGATAAGAGAATTTATTCCAGAGATAATTAAGTTTGCAACATCTACTGGATTTGGTGAATCTTTATGTAAGAAACACTCAAGGACAACTTTTAGGTTCTGCTTGGGTTTCTGAGTAAATTATAATATGAATTAGGGCAGACAGGAGGAGGAGGAACAGATTTGGAGGGAATAATAAATTCAGATTTGAATACAACTGAATTTCTTCTTCCATTTACACATCTTTATTGGATACCTGCAATTTGCCAGGTGATGTGTTGGGTGCCAAGAGGAAAGTGCTTTTGAGATATCCAGGTGGTGACGACCAACAGGCAGTTAGACACAGAGATCTGAAACTACAGGGAAATGCCTGGCCTGAAAGAAGTGTGGATTTCGAAGTCATCTTCACATAACTGAAGCTATGGGAGTAGATGTGGTGACCATGGGGAAAAGAGGGTTGGTTTGGAAGAATGCCAAGGATAGAGTAATGAATAGGAACACTAATATTTAAAAGTAGGAGAGAGGAAGAAGTTCTGGGATCACGACTCTTTTCCTAGTTTTCCTACTGGCTCAATGACTGAAAAAAAACAGTTCTTGAGTCAGGAAGAAAATAAGAGGAGAGAGTTACAAAAATCAAGAAAGGAAACAATTTAAGCGATAGCATCAAATTCTACTGAGAAATCAAGTAAGATGAGTACTGAAATCAGTGGAGGAATAAATGAGATTGAGGAAAAATAAATAAAGACGGAGAGATTGGAGAAACAGAAAACAAAGAAGGAAGTTCAACTGATCAAAGCCCTAGAGGAAGCAGAAAGGAACAGAACTCAGAATTCAGGCAAAAGAAACAGTGGGAAACTATATCAACTGAGATAGAATAGAAAGAAATAGACACGCAGAAAGTTTTAAAATGTTGGCAACGTCTTTTCCTCTTCCCATACAATAGTGGGATTGGATCTGCATACCAGATAATTATAAAAGTACCTCCAGTCTGAAAATTCTCGTTTTTTACAATGGAATTATGATTTGGGAAACATACTTCTCTCCCCTCCCCAACTCCTGCCTTCATCCTTAATGCATATGGAATGTTAAGACATATACAAAGTTACCTGAGAAAAGTTAAAGACTGGTTTTGTTGTGCCCCATGCGATGACAGATCTGGTGACTTCTTCTGTGCTGAAGAGCTTGCAATTTAAATAAACGTTGCATGATGGCTGTTTCTCAGATTCTCCAGTAATGAAATCTTTCCCATCTGGCACCATCAACAACACATGCAACAGCAAAGCACTATCTTTTGTTGACACATTTATCTGATTTATCAAATCGTGAGAGGCTGGCACAGCCGTGAAGGTTGAAGGACTTGGTACAACAGGGCTTGGTGACTTTGGGGTGGGGAGCACCAAATTCTGTGTTTTCTTTACAGTTTCTTCATGAATTTGATTTAGGTTCTGTGGATTTTTGGTACAGGTAACATGTTGACTAGGTTCTGGTAGTGTCTTATCTGGACTTGTAAGAGCACAAAGTGGGCTATGTTGGGTGTTGCTACTTAACTTGGTATTGACACCAGCGAAATCCTTGTTATCTATAACAAGCTCCACAGTTACCTATAGAACAAAAAAGGAAGAGAGTTAATAGGAATATTTTCTAGAATCAGCATCAGAATTTTGGAGATAGGAGCAGCATCAGATTGTTAGGATATAAATTAATTCATCCTCAAACACCATAATAGTAGGAACACTAATAGACTGCACATACATCACCTTACCAGGACTAAGAAAAGCTAGGCAGATGATTTATTAATTATACAAGATGAGCTTAAAATATCATCTTGTGCCATAAATAAGTGTGTGCTCAGAAGAGAATGGAGACATATTTAAAGGACACAGAATCCAGTTGAAGGGGCTCCCACTGGACAAATCCAGGACAAGCTGAGTTTCAAAATGAATAATAATAGTAGTGGATTATAACCTTTTGAATAACATAAGAATCCAAGAGTCCATACCAATATAAATAAATAAGGGAGAAGGGACAACTCTTCTATATAGTAGAATGCCAATTAATAAATGCACAGGGAATGATGGAGTTAATGGTGAAATCAAAAAATTATATTCTTTCAAACATCACAGTAATAAGTAATTCAGATAAACCCCAAATGGAGGACATTCTACAAAGTAACTGGCCTTACTTTTCAAAAATATCAAAGTACTAAAAGACAAAGAAGGGCGCCAGAACTGTTCTAGGCTAAAGGAGATTAGAGAGAGATGACATTTAAATGCAATGGGTGTTTGCTTCTTGAGTCTAAGATACAAACCCATGTAGTATTTCTGACATACTTTCACTTATTGACTGTTAATGGCCTATAATCAAACTGTACCCATAGCTATGCAAATAATAAGACCATTATGTAAATTGAGGTTGTTTTAAGGTTCATCCCTTCCTCAGAATTAGCTACCCTATGATTTTTAGCTCTATCACATATCATAGGAATAAAGGTAATAAAATAAATTTAATTCATTAAAAATAAATAAATAAACACAAGACATGATCCTGGACTGGAAAAAAAATGCTACAGGGCTTCCCTGGTGGCGCAGTGGTTGAGAGTCCGCCTGCCGATGCAGGGGACACGGGTTCGTGCCCCGGTCCGGGAGGATCCCACATGCCATGGAGAGGCTGGGCCCATGAGCCATGGCCGCTGAGCCTGTGCTCCGCAAGCGGAGAGGCCACAACAGTGAGAGGCCCGCGTACTGCAAAAAAAAAAAAAAAAAAAAAGCTACAAAAGGAAATATTGGCATAGTTGGTGAAATTTGAGTATGGACTACAGACAGAATATACTATTGCTGTTAAATTGATCTTTATAACTGTACAGCATTATGTATAATGTTGCCTTTGTTCTTAGAAAATACACACAAGAAATTAGGGAGAACGAGGTTAATGTCTGTAACATATTCTCAAATAGTTAAGAAAGAAATCGTGTGAGTATGGGTATAGAGAGAGAGTCGGGAGGGGGACAAAAAGAGAGAGAGAAAGAGATAGAAGAGGTAGATAATTATAAAGCAAATACGACAAATAATTGCCGAGTCCAGGTAAAGGGTATATGAGCTCTCTGTACTATTTTGTAAATTTTCTTTAAGTTTGAAGTTATTTTTAAAAGTTTAAAATGTTAAAAAGTAAAAAAGGATGTGGGATAAATGACGAAGAATGAAAGTAGTCACTATTACAAGACTGAATTACTAGAGATAAAGGGGACTTGCAGCTCCTTTTATTTAAAATCCACAGCAAAGTTCTTTTGCTCTACTGAATATAGACAGCAATCTATTTAGAACAGTACTTCTCTCAACAAAGCCAGGACAGAAACAATTTCTAGTCCATCAACTCTATTTATTACCCCTTCCTGATTATAAACCTTGCAGTCTAGAATGAACTAGGAAAGCAAAAAATAAAACTTTGGTAGTGGAAGAATAATGTGATGTTAATTTTTTGCAATGGTAGTCAAACAAGTTTTTAAAATTAAATGGTATCTATTACTAAGAAGGCCAGGAAGAGGGCAGAGAGGGCTTCCAAGAAGAGGAAGCAGCATGAAAATCAAGAACAAAAGCATGGATGCATAACCCAGCACAATACTTTAGCAATTCTGTACATAGTTTGACATGGCTATTGGTAGGGAAGCTGGAACAGAGAAAGCTGCAGTGGTCAGCTGGGGTCATATGGTATGCCCTATATTTTATCCTCTGGGTGATGAGGAGTCATGGAAATGTTTTATGTATGGCTGTGATGATTTCAAAAGCTCGCCAGTACAACAGGACAAAGCTATAGTTTTGAAAGCCACACATTCAAATTCTTCCACCTAATGGGAATGTAAATTGGTGCAGCCACTGTGAAAAACAGTATGGAGGTTTCCCAAAAAACTAAAAATAGAACTACCATATGAATAAGCAATTCCACTCCTGGGTGTATATATGAAAGAAACAAAAACACTAATTCAAAAAGATACATGCACCCCAATGATACCAGCATTATTTACAACTGCCAAGATACGGAAGAAACCTAAGTGTCCATCAACAGATGAATGAATAAAGACGACGTTGTACGTATACAATGCAATACTATTCAGTCATAAAAAAGAATAAAAGTTTTGCCATTTGCAACAACATGGTTGGACTTATGGGTATTACACTAAGTGAAACAAGTCAGACAGAGAAAGACAAATACTGTATCACTTATACACGGACTCTAAAAATACAACAAACTAGTGAATGTAACGAAAAAGAAACAGACTCACAGATATACAGAACTACTTAGTGGTTACCAGTAGGGAGAGGGAAGTGGGAAGGAGCAAT
This sequence comes from Platanista minor, assembly GCA_004363435.1. NCBI lineage: Eukaryota > Metazoa > Chordata > Mammalia > Artiodactyla > Platanistidae > Platanista > Platanista minor. The sequence continues at coordinate 39,083 of RJWK010008176.1, read as the reverse complement.
ACAGAAGTAGCAGATTAAGAGATATAAACTATTATGTATAAAATATGCAACAAAGATACATTGTACAATACAGGGAATATAGTCAATATTTTATAACTATAAATGGAGATAATCTTTAAAAATTGTGAATCACTGTATTGTACACCTGTAACTTATGTAATATTGTACATCAACTATACTTCAATTAAAAGAAAATGATTAGGGCAAGCTCTAAAAAAAAAAAATTCTTCCACCTAAGAAACTGATGCTTCTGAATAAAGAAAAGAACGCTCTCTCCGATGAATTACACATAGCATTCATCCCACCACACACAAACTCAGCCACTTCTCTCCTTGTTCACTGCTACTACTCTAGTCCAAACTATCAATCATCTCTTTTCTGGATGAATGCAACATTTTCCCTCCTGCACCCTACAATATTCTCTACCCAGTAATCTTTTAAAATGTAAACCAGATGTCACTTCCATGCTTCAATGTCCTTTCTTGGCTCTTTGGATAAATGCTAAACCCTTTACTCTGACCTACAAAGCTCTGAGCAACATGGCTCCCGCCTGCCTGTCCAATTTCCCTTTTGGCTCACTATCCTGTGGCAACATTCTGCCCCCGGATGAAGTGAAGCCCATTCTCACTTCAGGGCCTTTGCATGTGCCATTGTTTTCTCTGGAACTATCTTTCCTGTGCTTTTTACTTGGTGGCCTCTTCCTCTCATTCTTCAAATCTCACCTTAAATGTCACCTCCTTAGAGAGACCTTCCCATTTCCTACTTCCTCCCACATACTTACTGTCACATTGTACCATTTAGTTCCTTCCCAGCAGTTTTTTTTAAATTATATACATGAAATAAATTCATTTATTTATTTATTTTATTTTAAGCTAATTAATTAATTAATTTTATTTTTGGCTGCACTGGGTCTTCATTGCTGTGTGTGGGCTCTCTCCAGTTGCAGCAAATGGGGGCTACTCCTTGCTGCGGTGCGCAAGCCTCTCATTACGGTGGCTTCTTTTGTTGCGGAGCATGGGCTCTATGTGCACGGGCCTCAGTAGCCGTGGCACGCAGGCTCAGCAGTTGTGGCTCACGGGCTCTAGAGCGCAGGCTCAGCAGCTGTGGCACACGGGCCTAGTTGCTCCACGGCTTGTGGGATGCTCTGGGACCAGGGCTCAAACCCTTGTCCCCTGCATTGACAGGCGGATTCCCAATCACTGAGCCACCAGGGAAGCCCCCTTCCTAGCACTTTTGTTGTCCTGTTTTAATATAAGCTGCAAGAGCAAAGATGCTGATTTTCTTGTTCACTGCTATAATCTCAGGGCCAGCCAGTAACACATGCTCCATAAATACTTGACTACCTGAATGTGTATCTACATACCTTGAGGGGGCCAAGTGGAGTCTGACCATTTTCCTGTTGCACTGCAAGCTGGTCACTGAAAGAAAGCAGCTCAGACTGAATGACAGCTCTCAAAGGTAGTGATGCAGATCCAATGACTTCAGGCTGAGAAAAGAAGGAAAGAAAAAGTTTAGGTTAAAGTAAAGAGAAGCCACAGGGGACTTTAACTGAAGTGACAACATATGATGACTTATAAAGGAATCCATGCTTTACGAAGTCAGTAGCTTAATTATTTGACTGAGGCAACTAACTCTAAGTGGGAGCCCATATTCTGTCATTTTGGTCTCGCTTCTGGGTTTTACCAATTCTCCCTGGAAGATTAGAGAGGGTTTCATGAGTCACAAAGAGGTCAGAAGATTATCTTTTTCTATTTTTAAGAGTTAGTTTTTACAAAATGTTCAACTTCACACTTAAAAATAAAAAGTGCAATTAAGATGATGCAAATGTTTGCCATTAAAGCTGGGAAAATTATAAAACATGCCTGATGCTATCAATGTTATGGAGAAACAGGGGCTGTCATATGCCTGAAGTTGGGAATATAAACAGGCAACATACTTCTGGACAGGAAATTTAGCAATAAATATAAAAAGCTTTTAACATTCATACTCTTTGGCCCAGTAATTTCATTTCTGGAAATTTATACTAAAGAAATAATAAATAATACATAAGAAGCTTATATACAATGTATATTTTAAAGGTTAACAATGAGAAATGACTATATGTTCAAAATCAGGAATTATTAATTATAGCACATTCCTAGAATGGAATAATATAGCTATTAAAATGATGTTTACTAAAATATGAAATAATATGAACAATATTCATTATGTTTATTAGAAATAGGGTATGAAATTATATATAGTAAACCTTCACATATTTATAAAATTACATGGAAAAGATTTATATTTTTGAAAAAAAATGAATAAAAATCCTCAAGGCAATGTTAAATTTTAAAAAAGCAGGATAAAAATTGCACATAAAATTATCCTAATACTGTCAAAGATTTACATATATAATGTATTCATTTGAAAAAGATAAAAGAGATACACATAAATATTAACAATAGCTATTTCTTGGTGATGAGATTATAGGTGATTTTTCTGTTTTAAAAATATTTTTCTATTAAAAACATGTATAATTCTTTTATAATTAGAAAAAAGCCTTAACTACGTGATTCAATGCAAATATACTGAAATGCTTATAGAGGTTGTCTTGAGGTTGTGAAATTATGTGTTTTTCCTTCTCTTTCTATTTTGCTATACTTTCCAAAATGAACTTGTATTATTTAGATCTCCTGAAAATACAAACAAAAAGAAAACAAGATGCATCCCTCATACTCCTATCCATACCAAAGAGGAGGTCAAAGATTATAAAAGCTACTCTTTTAATTGAAGGAAGTAAAAACTGCTCATGACATAGTTTGATTTGTTGTACCAGTTGCAAGTGGATTTTATAAACTTGGAATTAGCTGATAAAACTGCTACCCACATTATATTATTTTGGATATGGGATGGACAACTTACGTATTCTGTCTGAAAAAACAGAGCCTCAAATTAAGGCTACTATCCTGTATTAATCCAAACAACCCTCCGTAGCAGGGAGCACAGTAAAGAGGTTAAGAACTTAGGCTCTAAAGACTCGGGATAGAGTCCTGGCTTTGTCTTTTATTAGCTTGGGTGATCTAAGACAAGTTACTTCACTAAATCTTGGTTTTTTTCATCTGTAGATTGAAGATAATAAGGTATCTAATTCACAAATTGTTTTAATGATTAAATTTGATAGTGTTGTTCACATAGAGCCTTTAGCATAATATCTAGCCTATAACAAATATCAAATAGAAATTTAAAATTATAATAATAAACAATAATCATAAGTATTAATATCGTTTGAGCCTGGAGAATTTCCTAGTTTAGGTAGAAATATAATTTTAAGTATGCTCCAAATCCCTAGTGTGAATAAATGGTAAGGCAAAGGTCAAAATCACTTGAAGTACCTTTAACTGTGGGGTTTTCTTTGTGTAAATTTGGAAAGTAAGATTGGAATTCCACCAGTGTTCTATCATTGGGCCACCAAACTGTACCGGAAACACAAATCTCTGCTGGAATTTCACCACTGTAAGGAGAACCAGACACATAAGCACATGTCACACCACCCAACTAGAGCCATCTCATCAATCCATGCCTTGACACCACCCACCTCCCTTTCAAATCTAACTAAGATTTCTTTCAGGAATCCAGTCAGTGTAATTTCACAAAAGTGTTAGGTAGGGTTATTAGGACTGAAGGAACAAAGAGAAAATCCTGGGTACAGCACAGAGAAGATAAGCAGGGCTATGTTGCTCTGCTTTGCTATGAGAAATGAATGTCAAGCATAGGAGCACAGGATGTGTAAAGAGACATACCATACACTTCACTGGGTGTAAGGTATGACCAGTGTTTTAAAAGACAAGTTGATAGGTAATGTAATGAAAGAAGGGGGCTGGCTAGATGTGGGACAATGAGGGATAAATGAAGAGGAGAACTGAATTAAAAACTGTAATAATGAAAATGAGTTTATTTTCTGGCTGAAGACTAGGGGACATCTCCTGTCACACTTGTACAAGGTTCTAAGTACTGATCTTAGTTTGCAGTGTTAGGCAGAACGGAGTCTGTCTTTTCATAGATGGAAAGGAAGGGGTTTCTGCTGTAATACCAAGTGTAAATGGGATAAAGTGATGGTAGTATCTGAGTCTGTGCTCACTGCTATGCGGATTTAACAGGTTTAAAAAAAAAAAGGAGGGCTTCCCTGGTGGCGCAGTGGTTGAGAGTCCACCTGCCAATGCAGGGGACACGGGTTCGTGCCCCGGTCCAGGAAGAACCCCCATGCTGCGGAGCGGCTGGGCCCGTGAGCCATGGCCGCTGAGCCTGCGCGTCCGGAGCCTGTGCTCTGCAACGGGACAGGCCACGACAGTGAGAAGCCCGAAAAAAAAAAAAAAAGGCACTTTAAAACACTATAAAATCTTTTATGTACAAACAGAACTGTATTTCAACCTGGTGCTACTCAGATTTCTCCTTACTACTTAAGTATGTTTTGGTACTATATTATTGTATTTGTCATATAATTCTGTTTCTTAAGCTCAATTTTTTTAAAGTAAGTTAAGGCAATAATGGAAGAAGAAATTCATGTAAATAAATTGCTAACAATATGCCAAAGAAGACTTTTTAAAAGTGTTGGAAGGGATCCTGAAAATAACTTGTCCATTCCATATTATTCTTGAGAGAGGCCCAGAGATGAAAAGTCATTGTGTCTAGGGTCACACAATTAAGTGTGTGGTATAACCAGAACTAGAACTCTTCCAATTCCTGGCTTGATGCTTATTCCACACGTCCCATACTATCTTTCTCAGAAGGACAAAGGGAGAACTCAATCTCTGTGGCCAATAATAATAATAATGCATGAGAAGCAATACAGATGAAGAGCAAACGATTTGGAATCAAAAAGGTTCTAGTTCAAATTCTAGTTCTACCATAAACCAGTTGTGCTATCTTAGACAAGTTACTTAACTGATTTATGCCTCAGCTTCCTCTTTCTTCATCTGTGTGTGTGTGTGTGTGTGTGTGTGTGTGTGTATGTGTTTTAAAGGATTACATGATTAATATACATAAAACACTGAGTAGAGTTCTTGGCACAGAATTTAGTGCCCAATAAATGTGAGCTAGTATTAGTTACATATGACTTTAGAGTTTAATGCTTTTACATTCATTATACCATTTGACTGTCCATTAAGCCCCTGTGTAAAACAGGCAGTTCTTCCTTTGTAGATACTATGTTAACTGAAACTCGTGCATATCAGAACCGTGTCCTTGCTGTATCTCAGTTTTACAGATGGGGAATCTGAGGCTCAGAGAAGTTTTAAGGAACTCATAAATGTCCTGTAGGTAGAAGGAGGTAGAGGGGGAAGACCTGAGAGAAGAATCCAACATTTTTCTTTGCATTGGGGTTTGATAAAAACAGTTTAATTGCATTAAAGCTCCTCAAACACATTGACTTCAGCCAGCAGAATCAAGTATACTTTCTTGAATGCTTTTAACAAACCTCCAGAGCACCTTCTGTTGCTATCGATAATTTAAGCATACAGAAAATAAACATATGAAAAATTTTAAATGCCCTAATTCTTCCTTACGGTGATGGGGAAAGTGAAACAATGTACTCTAGTAAAAGAGTATGTTAAATTACTTTAGGTGCTGTTTTTAAGGGTAAATATTTATTTTAAACACTTGTGCTGGATATACTCACATCAAATGAGAAATGATACATGTGCAAGATTACTCACTGAAGCACTGTCTTTAATAGCGAAATATTGAAAACTTAAATATTAAAAGTTGAAAATATTACAGTAAGTCCAAAAAGCCAGTCACAAATATCACATATTATATGATTCCATTTATATAAAATGTCCAGGATGGGAAAATTGAGAGAGACAGAAAGTAGATTAGGAGTTGCTTAGTGAAAGGGGGCAAAGAGAGAATTGAGGAAAGAATGCTAATAAGTACGGGATTTCTTTTAGGGGGGATGAAAATGTTCTAAAATTAGATTGTGGTGATGGTTACACAACCGATGAATACATTAAAAATCATTGAGTTATATACTTCAAATGGGTGAATTGTATGGTATGTGAATTATACCTTGATAAAGGTATTTTTTAAAAGGGAAGAAAAGAAAAACATCAATAGTTGAACGAACATGATCTAAGCTTCAGAAGTTCTGAGTTACAGTTTCAGCTATGTCACTGCCTTTCTGCCTTGCATCAGAATAGTCATAGCACCTCTGGACCAGTTTCCTCACTTGTAAAGTAAAGGAATTAGATTCACTTCAAATTTCTTTCTGCCTCTAAGATTCTATGATAATACAGGAGTATATGAATAATTAGGGATTCAAAAATTCTTCCAAAGCCAAAACATCTAAGGAGCAGAAATCAAGTTCTCTCTTACTTCCATCTGTAATTTTACTGGATGCGAGTCGAACCACCTCAGTGATCAAAGCTGCCTTTTTCAATCCATTTTTGGAAAAGCCCACAGGAAAGTGATATTCCACAAAGAAGGTGCTAAAAAATCAAAACAAGAAAAGTAATTAAAAAACAAACCAAATAATAAACCTATTTTCTCTCTGATAAATCCTACATATCTTTCACAGCCCTATTTTTAGAACCTCAGGTCCTCAGAGGACCGACCTGCTCTTTTCAAAGCCTTTACCAGTCTTGCGTTCCCACAGCACTTTTCATATAAAACATCTCTTTTGGCCCCTAAAGCCCCCCCATATTGGGTTGGCCAAAGAGTTCATTCGGGCTTTTCTGTAACATCTTACAAAAACCCGAACGAACTTTTTGGCCAACCCAACAGACAGCCATTTAAATGTTTCTCTCTCCCGCTGACTGTAAGGCATGGAAGAATGGAACCTGGGTCTTAATTTTCTTTATTCTCATAAATTTAATGCTTGGGACCTAGTGGGGGATTCGGTACATTTTTGTTGATTGAACGAAGCATATGAAAGCACTTTACAAATCATAAAGTACTAAGTAATTATTTATTATTACTACCAGACACACTTTCCAGAAATGTCAAATTTAGTTTTCCCATGTTAGAGACATACCGCTTTTTTGTTGTCAGCTTAGGTGGTCTCCCAGGAAAGCTTTTTTTGCCAGGGGTCTCCTGAGGACTATCTGGAGGAACTCCCATTGTTTCAATGATGATTCTGACTGAATGTGTTCTACCCAGAAGGGCCAGTCTATCCACACTTAGTGTCATCACTTGGGCATCTTCTGGAGTTTCTGATAGCAACTGCTGTTCAATCAAGTTTCTGAAAGGAGTTCACATAGACAGTGAGGCAGATCGTCAGAAGCCAAATATCAAATGATCTAGTTGGTACAGGCAAGAGGAGGAAGGAGGAAGGGCAGCAGGCATCTTAATTCACAAGTTAACAAGGATTGGGAAATGGCTTTAATCATCATAATTCTGGTCCTAATCTACATGAAAGAAATCTCAAAAAATGTAAAAACAGGGACTGCCCTGGTGGTCTAGTGGTTAAGACTCCACGCTCCCAATGCAGGGGGCCCACATTTGATCCCTAGTCAGGGAACTAGATCCTGCATGCCGCAACTAAAGATCCCACAACAAAGATCCCACATGTGGCAACAAAGATCCTGTGTGCCACAACTAAGAACCATGCAGCCAAAAAAAAAGTAAAAACATTCTTGTAATCCAAAGGCTTATTATCTCCACACAAGTACAGAAACTGATATAACAGAAATAGGTTTTCAACAAGGGACACAGACTTTACTTCAGTTATTCACTACTTTAATATAACTACTATCATCACTTTTGTGCATTCCTTTTCATTTGCTTTCTTTATGCATATTTTCTACATTAAGTGTAACAGAGCACACATACAACTTAGAATTCTGCTTTCTCCCTTAACTATTTTATCACATCCATCTTTTCATGTTATTGCACGTTTAAGGACTGCAATACTTAATGAGTTACCGTAACTCAACCAGTCTGACAGTGTTGGCAAACACAGGTGATTTCACTTGAAGAGATCTTGTGAAAATAATCTTCCTTTGCTTTTGACTCTAAACAAGCATTCATAAAGAGGCTCACCTATTTTTCTTGCCCACCGCCTTCTTCTTCAACTTATGATCATTTGACTCTAGAACCTTAGAAGACCTGGCAAGAGCTTTTGACTGGCTCATTTTTTTAGAAGGGACAACATCATCATCTCCACTGAAGACATCACTAACACTGGTATCAGATTTCTATGAGGAGAAGAAACAAAAAGAGAGGCACTAAAAGATAACTGCTTTGGGGAGAGTGGTAATGAAAACATTTCTCTAAAAGTAGTAATCAAAAGAGATAACTGACACCAGGGAGATAATCCTGTTTCTCCTGGCTATACAAAAATAATATGAAGTTCACAAAAATAACCTACAAGTTCAGTTCAAAGAAAATAAATAAAAATAGATTCTTCTTTTCGAATTATCAATAGTAATAACAACCACTATTTACTAACTGCCTTCTATGTATCTTGACTATGTTAAATGCTGCATGTGTATTTCTAATACTTAGTACATTCCTGTAAGGTGTCCCCATCTCAATTTTTACAAGTGAGAAAATGAAAGCTGAGAGAAGTTAGGTAGCTCTGTTTACGATTCACAGCTGTAAATAGTAAAGGCAGATCTTGATCTCCATGAGTTCCAAAGCCTGTATTTCTACCACAGTTTGAGGGAAAATGATGGCACAATATCACCTAACTATATGGGTGCAAAGATTCTACTTTTTTTCAGCACTCTATACTCCTAATGATTCATTCTGCTTTTAATCTTGCTAAGACGAACTGTTTATTATATGTCACAAATTTTCGTAACGGCAGAACTGGTGCGTAAACCCCCTGTAATTTTATCGTGAGAAAAGGCAGCTGAAATTGACTAATCAGCTCTAACACAAATGCAAAATAAGAAGACAGCATTACAGTTATTTGGCTCCAATTTAAAAAAAATCTTGCTGTTATAAATGCAGGAGACCAATCCAAAGTAGTTGTAAGCTTATCACCTCCAATTCCCTTTTTTCAGCATCTCAGGGTATATAATGTATTGACCTGTCATAAGGGTAACAAATTAATAGTTAAATAGGCATGATAAGAATGTCTTTCTAGGAGGCAATGTAACTTTTCCAAGGTGAAATTACGAAGCTTTTTGCTCTTAATTTTTTCTTTGTTACATGGAAGCTTCTAAAAATGGTTTTGACAAGGTGATCAAAAGCTAGATGGGGGCTTCCCTGGTGGCGCAGTGGTTGAGAGTCCGCCTGCCGATGCAGGGGACATGGGTTCGTGCCCCGGTCCGGGAAGATCTCACATGCTGCAGAGCGGCTGGGCCCGTGAGCCATGGCCGCTGAGCCTGCGCGTCCGGAGCCTGTGCTCCGCAACAGGAGAGGCCACAACATTGAGACGCCCGCGTACCGCAAAAAAAAAAAAAAAAAAAAGCTAGATGGGTCCACAGCCTGAAGAAAATTAGAGTAAATATAAACCAGGCTGTTCAAAAGCTCATAATTTCAGGAAACAAAACCACAAGGTAATGCTGAATTTCTAAGCTGTGGATGTTATTCAATATTAAGAACATTAAACACTGACCCCAGGGAAGGATATGAGCGTTCTAACTCCTTGGTCTTCCCAGTGCCTCAAGGCCAATTGGTTCACTCCTTCTTCCAGTAAACAAACATTTTCTAAAATTATTTTGTTCAGATAGCATGGGGGATTACTTAGTACCATTCACACATTCATTTGTTTATTCACTAAGAATTCACTGAGTACTCAAATTCTATCAGGCCTTTGTTTTCCAGGTAATAAAAAGATAATGAAGACATGTTTTTGTTCATGAGGAACTGTATCATACAACATAAGGGCTATAAGAGACGTATGTGCAGGATATTGTGGACATTCAGGCAACAAACTCTACTTAGAGGAGTCTGGGATGGTTTCTTCATAGAGGTGATGAGTTGATTTTTAAAGAATGAAGAGAAGTTTACCAGATGTATAAGGGCATTTCAACATCCTTCAACAAGTAGAAGGATCAATATGAGCAAGAGATATGGGGATGGAAAAAGCTAGGCTGTGGAGTGGTGAGACAATCAGTATGACTGGAGTCTCCAGTGCTTACAGGGCAAAAGTGGGAGATGAGGTTAGGGAGGTTAAGTCAAGATCAGATTCTAATGCTATGCTCAAGACTTAGGAGATGGTGTGGTCTAGTGGGAACAACATGGGCTTTTTGCCAGACAGACTAGGGTAAGAATTCTAGTTCTGCCTAATTACTAGTAATTAATGTCTCTAAGCTTTTATTTCATGATATGTAAAAGGATAACACTAGCTCATGGGGCTAGTAAAAGAATTAAATGAAATAATGAACTTAAAACATTTGGCACAGTACTTAATAAATAACAGGTAACGTAAATTCCCTGGCACACAGAAAATGTGTACTAAATGTAAGTTCCCTTTCTCTTTTCTCCTACAGGTAACATGGTATCAGTGATGACTTTTAAGGTAGAAAGTCATGAAATCCTAACAATTCACAGTATCTTTTAAGTCCATCTCCTCCTTTCCAATCCCACTGCTGCCACTCTCATTCTGGCACGCTCTCTCTCTCTCTGTCTCACACCTCCAATAACCCAATGGCTTCCTATCTGCTCCCATTATTCTCCCCTCAGTTGACCTCCTACATCATTGCCAGATTAACATTCCTAGAACACTATTTCAGTCATGTCATTTCCTCCTCATTCGACATTCAAATGCTGTTACAGACTGCTTGCTATGCGCTAGACTGCCTCGTCAATGTCTCTTCCACACGAATTCTTACCCTGTCAAATTAGATGCACTATAGTACACAAACTGCTTCTCTCAACAGGTCATTCTTTCTATTCCTATTTCATATTGTTTATCTCTCTGAACACTACTTTTCAAGTCTCAATTAAAATCCCTTATCCCTCATGATGCTCCTTCCTGACAATTTCATGTAAAAGTCCTCCCTGCTTCTTCTGCACCCTGGTCACCCTCATTGCTTTTCCACTGAGCTGGTATAAACTACACTGTATTTCAGGTATCTTTGCTGACATGGAGAAAAAGAAAATAGGGAATATGACAGCAATCTTCACAAATATGATTATTTGCGGAACAGTGAATGAACTCATTTTGTATACACTCTAGAAGATGCTAAACCAATGAATAGAACATACGGCTTGACATAAGAAAGAACTTTGAAAATGCTAAAACTGCCTGAAAAGAGAATATTCTGTCTTCAGGGTCAGTAGAGGTATTTGTCCACCATGAGTAGAGGTGTTTCTGGAACACCTGTATCTGAAAAGATACCAGTCAAGGGTGGTTCTGAGGGTATACCTACATTAGCTCTTCCTCGAAAGAGCTTTTAGGAAGCCATATAATATATTAAGATTATAGGCTTTGGACTCAGGTAAACTTGAATTTGAATCTTGGCTCTAACACTTACTTGCTATGATGTGTCCTGGGACAAAATAATTAAATCTTAGTAGGCTTATCTCTAGTAGGCTTATCTCCTCATCTGTAAAATGAGGATAATACTCTCCTCTTCAGATTGTGATTATAATTAAATAAGGTATGTAAAATGGATAGCTTTCTGTCTGGCAAGTGGTAACATGCCTACACCCACTAATATTATTAATACTCTTGTTCTCCAATTCCTAAAGTTTCAGAGTCAGTGACTTACAGGTGCTGTGTAAAACAAGTTCTCCAGGAGACTCTGGTCATACTGAGGGTCACTGGGCTCACTGCTGCAATACACATCACTCCCAGGAGACGGGGAATCTGGAGGAGAGCCTAGCCCATCCCAGTAACGACCTTGGGATAATTCGGCACTGCAGAGATAAGAAAAATAAAGCAGGACTTTAAGAGAAGTTTCAGCTGAGCTATTCTTTTTTTTTTTTTTTTTTTTTGGTGGTACGCGGGCCTCTCACTGCTGTGGCCTCTCCCGCTGCGGAGCACAGGCTCCGGACGCGCAGGCTCAGTGGCCATGGCTCACGGGCCCAGCCGCTCCACGGCACACAGGATTCTCCTGGACCGGGGCACAAACCTGCATCCCCTGCATCGGCAGGCGGACTCCCAACCACTGCGCCACCAGAGAAGCCCTGAGCTATTCTTTTTTTATTAAACGTTCTGAAGTTCTAAACATGGAAGAAAATATGTTAAACAGAAGACTTACATTAAACAGAAGATTATCTGATAAATAGTTTCATATCATATTCCTCCTCCTCTGGGGTGTCAACAGCTAACATTCAAAAAATACACTACTGACAGTGATTATGATCTCATTCACTTATTTAACAAACATTTTACTGGGTAACTATTACGTGCCAGGCATGGTGTTAGGTCCTGAATGCTACAGAGATGACTAACCTAACTTGTTCTACTCTTGTGCTGCTTATGGTCTAGTAGGGAGGAAAAAAGGCAAAGAATTAACTATAATTCAATGAGTTAAATGTTATATACTGTTTTTGTGAAGAATGGCTAATTCATAAATATGCCTTCTTCTATTAAGCAAAAATATGTGTATTTAGGTTAATTACGGCAAGATTAATTCAATGTGGGATAGAGAAATAAGTAAAACAGATACTCTTCTTATAAAGACTTTGTAAACTAATAAGAAACATAAGCATACAAATACGTGTATATTTCATTCATCTTTGTTTCTCCTATAGTAACTAGCACTTAATGAACATCTGTAAATGAACTTACTAATTCTTAATGAACATGTTATTAATAATAAAAACAATATTTATTAAGTACTTAATATGTGCCAAACACTATGCTAAGCATTTCAATTATTCTTTCAACTTTGCTTCCCTTTCAAGCTAGCTACTATACTTTTTTTCCCTTCTGTAGTTTCCCAATAATATGTGATCACTACCTTCAAATTAGATGGTGTTCCTATAATTCTTGGAACAAAGAAATGCTCAACAAATAGATGCTCAATAAATGTTTCTTTCTTCACCTTTCCTTAATTTATAGCAGAGTTTCTCAACCTTAGCACTACTGACATGTTGGGTCAGATAATTCATTGTCACTGGGAGCTACCCTGTGCATTTTGGATCCCTGGACCCTACTCATCAGAAGCCAGTAGCACTCCTCCAGGTGTAACAACCCGAAGTATCTCCAGATATTGCCAAATGTCTCATGGGTGGGGGGGGGTAGGGGAGAACTGCCCTTCAGTTGAGAACCACTGATCTATAATAATCTCTCTCTCAAAGGTCAAGAACAACTTCCTAACTGCCAAAATCCAACTAACAACTTCCCAATCCACACAGCTTCTCTGCAGCTTATGAGCACTGCTCCTTTTTGAAGCTCTATTTCTTGGTATTCTACACAATTCTCATTTGCCATTTATGGTTCCCCTTCCCGACCCCCTCCCCAGCACCTCCCCCCACCACCAGTTGCTTTTCTCCCCTCTTTGCACACCCTTAAATTTATGAATTCTGTTCAATATATAGTCTTCTACCCTTCCCCCCCCCAAATTAACATTTCTTTGAATTTATTCTTCTGTCTTTGACACAGAAAAAGGCATGCCATTTCCCTCCATGCAATATTTAGGACATACTTATAACCAGAAACTGGGAGAGGTCAGAGATATTTTGCACAGGCCAGAGGCCTGGGGTTCCTGTTGGGAGGGCAGGAGATATAAAAGTAAAAGAAAAAGTGTGGAGGAGGGGTTGGAATTTGCCTGTATTCTTTGGCTACAAGTCCATTCTCAGAACTTCCTTCTTTTTCTTTTTAATCATGTTTAATCAAAGAACACATGTACCTATTTTATATTTTTATTTAAAAATAAATTTATTTATTTTGGCTATGCCAGGTCTTAGTCTGCAGCATGCGGACTTCTTTGTTGCGGCATGCATACGGGATCTAGTTCCCCAACCAGGGATTGAACCCGGGCCCCGTGCACTGGGAGCCCCGAGTCTTACCCACTGGACCACCAGGAAGTCCCTACACATACCTATTTTAAAAGTCAAATAGGACTACCAAGACATAATGAAAATCAGTAGCTGCCTGCCTCCTTAGAATCACTTTCAACTCCTTAAGATGTTTCTTCTGGTATTTACCTTCATATTTCTAAGTAACACATGTGTACTGCTATTTTCCGATTTTTCACTTTTCTAAATGATTTATGGACTTTCTGGCATGAAAAATGAAGGATCCACTCTCTTATACCATTATTCTTGGAAACAGATTTCCCTTTTCCCCATCTTCTCAATTTATATTACAACTTTTTGTTGTTAATCTTCAGGGTTAACATATCAGAGCCAAGTATAATTTACTATACTTTCTTTACAACTTCTAGTTTTCCTTGTTTTAATAACTGTCTTAACTTTCATTTAGTTAGTTTTCTACGTGCCTATTACTATTTCATTATTGAACTCTCCAGGAGAACAGACAGATTTCCTCTCATTCTGCTCACACACAGGAGAAATGTGTTTCCACCTACCCTTTCCCCTCCTTAGAAATATCCCTACTGAAGCCCTGTCCTGCTTCCATAAGAAGTGTTTGCTCTCTAAATATGACACAGGTCATAAAGCTCCTGTTCTCTTTCTTCTCTGTTGCATCCCCTACTTCTTGGACTCCATGCCTTGTTCTTTATTCCTATATTCTCTTTGTTGTAGAGAATACCCTATGGTTCCCTGAGAACTAGCGCAAGAGAGGCAATCTTTCGAGTCCCTGCATGTATGAAGATATTTTTACTCTATCCTCACACATGACTGATTGCAAATGGAATTTGAGGTCAACAATTAAGAATTTTCAGAATCCTGGGACTTTCCTTGTGGTCCAGTGAGTAAGACTCCATGCTCCCAGTGCAGGGGGCCCGGATTCAGTCCCTGGTTGGGGAACTAGATCCCACATGCATGCCGCAACTGAGATTTGGCATGCCGCAACTAAGAAGTTCACATGCTACAACTAAACATTCTGCAATGAAGATCCTGCACGCGGCAACAAAGATCCCACGTGCCACTACTAAGACCTGGCGCAGCCTAAACAAACAAACAAACAAAAATAAATAAATAAATAAATAAATATTAAAAAAAAAAACAAAAAAGAATTTTCAGAATCCTGAAAGCAATTCTCCACTGTCTTCCATGGAGCTGGTAGAAAAGTTTTTTTTATTTCCGGCTTTACTGAGGTATAATTGACAAATAAAATTGTAACATATTAAAAGTACAACTGATGACTTGATATACATTGTGAAAGAATTCCTCTCACTGAGTTAATTAATGCATCCATCACCTCACATATTTCCTTTCCCCTTCTTTCTTCCTTCCTTCTTTCCTTCCCTTTTTATTTTCTTGTGAGAACATTTAAGTTCTACTCTCTCAGTAAATTTCAGTTATGCAATACAGTGTTATCAACTATAGTCACATTATAACTAGATCCTCAGACCTTATTATTCTTTTTTTTTTTTAGTGTTGACTTTTAGCTTTATTGTATTTATGTATTTATTAGTAAATTTTTATGTATTTATTTATTTTTTAACATCTTTATTGGAGCATAATTGCTTTACAATGGTGTTAGTTTCTGCTTTATAACAAAGTGAATCAATTATACATATACATATGTTCCCATATCTCCTCCCTCTTGCGTCTCCCTCCCTCCCACCCTCCCCATCCCACCCATCCAGGTGATCACAAAGCACCAAGCTGATCTCCCTGTGCTATGTGGCTGCTTCCCACTAGCTATCTATTTTACATTTGGTAGTGTACATATGTCCATGCCACTCTCTCACTTTATCACAGCTTACCCCTCCGCCTCCCCATATCCTCAAGTCCATTCTCTAGTAGGTCTGTGTCTTTATTCCCATCTTTCCCCTAGGTTCTTCACATTTATTTTTTTCTTAGATGCCATATATATGTGTTAGCATACGGTATTTGTCTTTCTCTTTCTGACTTACTTCACTCTGTATGACAGACTCTAGGTCCATCCACCTCACTACAAATAACTCCATTTCGTTTCTTTTTATGGCTGAGTAATACTCCATTGTATATATGTGCCACATCTTCTTTATCCATTCATCCAATGATGGACACTTAGGCTGTTTCCATCTCCTAGCTATTGTAAATAGAGCTGCAATGAACATTTTGGTACATGACTCTTTTTGAATTATGGTCTTCTCTGAGTATATGCCCAGTAGTGGGATTGCTGGATCATATGGTAATTCTATTTTTAGTTTTTTTAAAGAACCTCCATATGGTTCTCCATAGAGGCTGTATCAATTTACATTCCCACCAACAGTGCAAGAGGGTTCCCTTGTCTCCACACCCTCTCCAGCATTTGTTGTTTGTAGATTTTCTGATGATGCCCATTCTAACTGGTGTGAGGTGATACCTCACTGTAGTTTTGATTTGCATGTCTCTAATAATTAGTGATGTTGACCAGCTTTTCATGTGCTTCTTGGCCATCTGTATGTCTTCTTTGGAGAAATGTCTATTTAGGTCTTCTGCCCATTTTTGGACTGGGTTGTTTGTTTTTTTAATATTGAGCTGCATGAACTGTATATATACTTTGAAGATCAATCCTTCGTCCACTGATTCGTTTGCAAATATTTTCTTCCATTCTGAAGGTTGTCTTTTCACCTTGTTCATGGTTTCCTTTGCTGTGCAAAAGCTGTGAAGTTTCATTAGGTCCCATTTGTTTATTTTTGTTTTTATTTCCATTACTCTAGGAGGTGGATCAAAAAAGATCTTGCTGTGATGTATGTCAAAGAGTGTTCTTCCTATGTTTTCCCCTAAGAGTTTTATAGTGTCTGGTCTTACATTTAGGTCTCAAATCCATTTTATTTTTGTGTATGGTGTTAGCAAGTGTTGTAATTTCATTCTTTTACATGTAGCTGTCCAGTTTTCCCAGCACCACTTACTGAAGAGACTGTCTTTTCTTCATTGTATATCCTTGCCTCCTTTGTCATAGATTAGTTGACCATAGATGTGTGGGTTTATCTCTGGGCTTTCTATCTTGTTCCATTGTTCTATGTTTCTGTTTCTGTGCCAGTACCATATTGTCTTGATGATATAGCTTTGTAGTATAGTCTGAAATCAGGGAGTATGATTCCTCCAGCTCCATTATTTTCCCTCAAGACTGCTTTGGCTATTCGGGGTCTTTTGTGTTTCCATACAAATTTTAAGATTTTTTGTTCTAGTTCCATAAAAAATACCATTGGTAATTTGATAGGGATTGCATTGAATCTGTAGATTGCTTTGGGTAGTATAGTCATTTCCACAATTTTTATTCTTCCAATCCAAGAACATGGTATATCTCTCCATCTGTTGGTATCATCTTTAATTTCTTTCATCAGTGTCTTATAGTTTTCTGCATACAGGTCTTTTGTCTCCCTAGGTAAGTTTATTCCTAGGTATTTTATTCTTTTCGTTGCAGTGGTAAATGGGAGTGTTTCCTTAATTTGTCTTTCAGACTTTTCAACATTAGTGTATAGGAATGCAAGAGATTTCTGTGCATTAATTTTGTATCCTGCAACTTTACCAAATTCATTGATTAGCTCTAGTAGTGTTCTGGTGGCGTTTTTAGGATTCTCTATGTACAGTATCATGTCATCTGCAAACAGTGACAGTTTTACTTCTTCGTTTCCAATTTGTATTCCTTTTATTTCTTTTTCTTCTCTGATTGCCGTGGCTAGGACTTCCAAAAGTGTGTTGAATAATAGTGATGAGAGTGGACATCCTTGTCTTGCTCCTGATCTCAGTGAAAATGCTTTCAGTTTTTCACCACTGAGAATGATGTTTGCTGTGGGTTTGTCATATATGGCCTTTTTTATGTTGATGTAAGTTCCCTCTATGTCCACTTTCTGGAGAGTTTTTACCATAAGTGGGTGTTGAATTTTTTCAAAAGCTTTTTCTGCATCCTTTGAGATGATCATATGGTTTTTATTCTTCAATTTGTTAATATGGTGTATCGCACTGAATGATTTGCGTATATTGAAGAATCCTTGCATCCCTGTGATAAATCCCACTTGATCATGGTGTATGATCCTTTTAATGTGTTGTTGGATTTTGTTTGCTACTATTTTGTTGAGGATTTTTGCATCTATATTCATCAGTGATATTGTTCTGCAATTTTCTTTTTTTCTAGTATCTTTGTCTGGTTTTGGTATCAGGGTGATGGTGGCTTCATAGAATGAGTCTGGGAGTGCTCCTCCCTCTGCGATTTTTTGCAAGAGTTTGAGAAGGATGGGTGTTAGCTCTTCTCTAAATGTTTGATAGAATTCACCTGTGAAGCCATCTGGTCCTGGACTTTTGTTTGTTGGAAGATTTTTAATCACAGTTTCAATTTCATTCCTTGTGATTGGTCTGTTCATATTTTCTGTTTCCTCCTGGTTCAGTCTTGGAAGGTTATACCTTTCTAAGAATTTGTCCATTTCTTCCAGGTTGTCCATTTTATTGGCATAGAGTTGCCTGTAGTAGTCTCTTAGGATGCTTTGTATTTCTGTGGTGTCTGTGGTAACTTCTCCTTTTCATTTCTAATTCTATTGATTTGAGTCCTCTCCCTCTTTTTCTTGATGAGTCTGGCTAATGGTTTATCAATTTTGTTTATCTTCTCAAAGAACCAGCTTTTAGTTTTATTGATCTTTGCTATTGTTTTCTTTGTTTCTATTTCAACTGTTTCTGCTCTGATGTTTATGATTTCTTTCCTTCTGATAACTTTGGGTTTTGTTTGTTCTTCTTTCTCTAGTTCCCTTAGGTGTAAGGTTAGGTTGTTTAGTTGAGATTTTTCTTGTTTCTTGAGGTAGGCTTGTATAGCTATAAACTTCCCTCTTAGAACTGCTTTTGCTGCATCACATAGGTTTTGGATTGTTGTGTTTTCATTGTCATTTGTCTCTAGGTATTTTTTTATTAACTCTTTGATTTCTTCAATGATCTCTTGGTTATTTAGTAACGTATTGTTTAGCCTCCATGTGTTTGTGTTTTTTATGTATTGTTCCCTGTAATTAATTTCTAATCTCATAGCGTTGTGGTCAGAAGAGATACTTGATATGATTTCAATTTTCTTAAATTTACTGAGTCTTGATTTGTGACCCAAGATGTAATCTATCCTGGAGAATGTTCTGTGCACTCTTGAGAAGAAAGTGTAAACTGCCTCTGTTGGATGGAATGTCCTATAAATATCAATTAAATCTATCTGGTCTCTTGTGTCATTTAAAGCTTGTGATTCCTTCTTAATTTTGTTTGGATGATCTGTCCATTGGTGTAAGTGAGGTGTTAAAGTCCCCCACTATTATTGTGTTATTGTTGATTTCCTCTTTTAGAGCTGTTAGCAGTTGCCTTATGTATTGAGGTGCTCCTATGTTGGGTGCATATATAATTGTTATATCTTCTTCTTGGATTGATCCCTTGATCATTATGTAGTGTCCTCCCATGTCTCTTGCAACATTCTTTATTTTAAAGTCTATTTTATCTGATATGAGTATTGCTACTCTAGCTTTCTTTTGATTTCCATTTGCATGGAATATCTTTTTCCAGCTCCTCACTTTCAGTCTGTATGTGTCCCTAGGTCTGAAGTGGGTCTCTTGTAGATAGATGGGTCTTGTTTTTGTATCCATTCAGCGAGCCTGTGTCTTTTGCTTGGAACATTTAATTCATTCACGTTTAAGGTAATTATCTATACGTATGTTCCTATGACCATTTTTCTTAATTGTTTTGGGTTTGTTTGTGTAGTTCCTTTTCTTCTCTTGTGTTTCCCACTTAGAGAAATTCCTTTAGCATTTGTTGTAGAGCTGGTTTGGTGGTGCTGAATTCTCTTAGCTTCTGCTTGTCTGTAAAGCTTTTGATTTCTCCATCGAATCTGAATGAGATCTTTGCCAGGTAGAGTAATCTTGGTTGTAGGTTCTTCCTTTTCATCACTTTAAATATGTCATGCCACTCCCTTCTGGCTTGTAGAGTTTCTGCTGAGAAATCAGCTGTTAACCTTATGGGAGTTCCCTTGTATGTTATTTGTTGTTTTTCCCTTGCTGCTTTCAATAAGTTTTCTTTAATTTTTTCCAATTTGATTACTATGTGTCTTGGTGTGTTTCTCCTTGGGTTTATCCTGTATGGGACTCTCTGTGCTTCCTCGACTTGGGTGGCTATTTCATTTCCCATGTTAGGGAAGTTTTTGACTATAATCTCTTCAAACATTTTCTCGAGTCCTTTCTGTCTCTCTTCTTCTGGGACCCCTATAATGCAAATGTTGTTGCGTTTAATGTTGTCCCAGAAGTCTCTTAGGCTGTCTTCATTTCTTTTCATTCTTTTCCTTTATTCTGTTCCACAGCAGTGAATTCCACCATTCTGTCTTCCAGGTCACTTATGCATTCTTCTGCCTCAGTTATCCTGCTATTGATTCCTTCTAGTGTAGTTTTCATTTCAGTTATTGTATTGTTCATCTCTGTTTGTTTGTTCTTTAATTCTTCTGGGTCTTTGTTAAACATTTCTTGCATCTTCTTGATCTTTGCCTCCATTCTTTTTCTGAGGTCCTGGATCATCTTCACTATCATTATTCTGAATTCTTTTTCTGGAAGGTTGCCTATCTCCACTTCATTTAGTTGTTTATCTGGGGTTTTATCTTGTTCCTTCATCTGGTACATAGCCCTCTGCCTTTTCATCTTGTCTATCTTTCTGTGAATGTGGTTTTTTTTCCATAGGCTTCAGGATTGTAGTTCTACTTGCTTCTGCTGTCTGCCCTCTTGTGGATAAGGCTATCTAAGAGGCTTGTGTAAGTTTCCTGATGGGAGAGACTGGTGGTGGGTAGAGCTGACTGTTGCTCTGGTGGGCAGAGCTCAGTAAAACTTTAATCAGCTTGACTGCTGATGGGTAGGGCTGGGTTCCCTCCCTGTTGGTTGTTTGGCCTGAGGCAACCCAACACTGGAGCCTACCTGGGCTCTTTGGTGGGGCTAATGACAGACTCTGGGAGGGCTCATGCCAAGGAGTACTTCCCAGAACTTCTGCTGCCAGTGTCCTTGTCCCCACAGTGAGCCACAGCCACCCCCTGCCTCTGCAGGAGACCCTCCAACACTAGCAGGTAGGTCTGCTTCAGTCTCCCCTGCAGTTACTGCTCCTTCCCCTGGGTCCCGATGTGCATACTACCTTGTGTGTGCCAAGAGTGGAGTCTCTGTTTCCCACAGTCCTGTCGAAGTCCTGCAATCAAATCCCAGTAGGCTTCAAAGTCTGATTCTCTAGGAATTCCTCCTCCCATTGCCAGACCCCCAGATTTGGAAGCCTGACGTGGGGCTCAGAAGCTTCACTCCAGTGGGTGGACTTCTGTGGTATAAGTGTTCTCCAGTCTGTGAGTCACCCACTCAGGAGTTATGGGATTTTATTTTACTGTGATTTCGCCCCTCCTACCATCTTATTGTGGCTTCTCCTTTGTCTTTGGACGTGGGGTATCTTTTTTGGTGAGTTCCAGTGTCTTCGCATCGATGACTGTACAGCAGCTAGTTGTGATTCTGGTGTTCTCACAAGAGGGAGTGAGAGCATATCCTTCTACTGCGCCATCTTGGTTCCTCCGGATTTATTGCCCATGCAGTTTCATTCTTTTACATGTGGTTGTCCATCGTTCCCAACAATGTTTATTGAAGAGAACATCCTTTCTCTATTAGGTATTCTTGGCCTCTTTGTTAAAAACTAATTGACCATATATATGCATGGGTTTATTTCTGGGCTCTCTATTCTGTTCTATTGATCCACATGTCTGTTTTTATGCCAACACTATACTATTCTGATTATTATAGCTTTGTATTATACTTTGAAATCAGGAAGTGTGATGCCTCCTGCTTTGTTCTTCAAGATTGCTTTGGCTATTTGTGGTGCTATACAAATTTTAGGATCGTTTTTTTCTATTTCTGTGAAAAATGCCACTGGAACGTTATAGACATTGCACTGAATCTAAAGATTGCTTTGGGTAGTATGGACATTTTAACAATATTAACTCAATCCATGAATGTGGAATATCTTTTCATTTATTTGTGTTCTCTTCAATTTTCTTTCATCAATGTCTTATGGTTTTCAGTAAACAGATGTTTCATGTCCTTGGTTTAACTTATACCTAGGTATCTGATTCTTTTTGATGCTACTGTAAATGAACTGTCTTCTTACTTTCTCTTTCTGATAGTTCATTGTTGGTGTAGAGAAACACAACTGATTTTCGTATACTGATTTTGTATCCTGCAACTTTACTGAATTCATTTATTCTAACTAGGTTTTCGGCAGATACTTTAGTGTTTCATGTCATGTACAAACAGTGGCAGTTTCACTTCTTCTTTTCCAATCTGAATGCTTTTTATTTCTTTTTCTTGCTTAATTGCTCTGGCTGGGACTTCCAGTACTGTGTTGATTAAAAGTGGTGACAGTGAGCATCCTTCTTTTATTCCTGATCTTAGAGGAAAAGCTTTCAGCGTTTCATCATTGAGTATGATGTTAGTTGTGGGCTTGTCACATATGGCCTTTGTTATGGTGAGGTACATTTCCTCTACACCCAGTCTTGTTGAGAGGTTTTATCATGAAAGGGTGTTGAATTGTGTCAAATGCTTTTCTGCATCTATTGAGATGATCACATGATTTTTATCCTTCTTTTTATTAATACGGTGTATGATATTTATTGATTTGCAAATGTCAAACCATCCTTGCATCCCTGGAACAAATTTCACTTGATGATGGCATATGATCCTTCTAATGTATTGTTGAATCTGATTTGCTAATGTTTTGTTGAGGATTTTTGCCATTTATGTTCATAAGAGATATTGGCCTATAATTTTCTTTTCCTTGCAGTGCCTTTGTCTGGCTTTAGTGTCAGAGTAATGCTGGCCTCATAAAATGAGTCTGGAAGCATTCCCTCCTCTTATGTGTTTTGGGAGAGTTTGAGAAAGATTGTATTAGTTCTTTAAATGTTTTGTAGAATTCACTACTGGAGTTTTCGGGACCTGAAATTTTTTAAAAATTTATTTTATTTATCTTTTTGGCTGTGTTGGGTCTTCATTGCTGTGCAGGGGCTTTCTCTAGTTGTGGTGAGCAGGGGCTACTCTTAAATGCAGTGCATGGGCTTCTCTTGTTGTGGAGCACAGGCTCTAGGTGTGTAGGCTTCAGTAGTTGTGGCTCAAGGGCTCAGTAGTTGTGGCGCATGGGCTTTGCTGCTCTGCGGCATGTGGGATCTTCCTGGATCAGGTCTCGAACCCATGTCCCCTGCATTGGCAGGCAGATTCTTGACCACTGCATGACCAGGGAAGCCCTGGAATTATTTTGTTGGGAGATTTTTAATTATGATTCAGTCTCCTTGCTAGTAATCAGTCTGTTTGGATTTTTCTGTTTCTTCATGATTCAGTTTTGGTAGATTGGATATAAACTTATCCCTTTCTTTTAGGTTTTGAAATTTGTTGATGTATAATTTTTCATAGTAGTCTCTTACAATTCCTTGTATTTCTGTGATATCAGTTATAATATCTATTTCATTTATAATTCCATTGAATTCCTCTCTCTTTTCATCTTAGTAAGTGCAGCTAATGGTTTGTCTACTTTATCTTTTCAAAATACCAGCTATTAGTTTCATCAATCTTTTCTATTGTCTTTTTAGTCTCTATTTTATTTATTTCTGCTCTGATTTTTGTTATTTCTGCTCGATTTTTGTATTTCCTTCCTTCTGCTAACTTTGGGCTTAGTTTTTTTTCTAGTCCCTTGAGGTATAAAGTTAGTTTTTTTTGTTTGTTTGTTTTTTGTTTTTTTGCGGTACGCGGGCCACTCACTGCTGTGGCCTCCCCCGTCGCGGAGCACAGGCTCCGGAAGCGCAGGCCCAACGGCCATGGCCCAT
Source organism: Platanista minor (assembly GCA_004363435.1). NCBI lineage: Eukaryota > Metazoa > Chordata > Mammalia > Artiodactyla > Platanistidae > Platanista > Platanista minor. Next base: position 15,328 of record RJWK010008176.1, on the reverse strand, counting down.
GGGCTCAGCCGCTCCGTGGCATGTGGGATCTTCCTGGACCAGGGCACGAACCCGCGTCCCCTGCATTAGCAGGCGGACTCTCAACCACTGCGCCACCAGGGAAGCCCTAAAGTTAGTTTTTTAGTTGAGCTCTTTGTTTCTTAATGTATGTATTTTTTTTATGTCTTACGTGTTATGTCTTACAAAACCTTACGTTTCTTTTTTTTTTAATTTTTATTTTACATTGGACCATAGTTGATTAACAAAGGTGTGTTACTTTTGGGTGTACAGCAAAGTGATTCAGTTATACACTTAAATGTACATGTTTACTGCTATAAAATTCCCTCTTAGATATGCTTTTGTTGCATTCCATAGGTTTTGGTATCTTGTGTTTCCATTTCCCCTTGTCTTAAATGATATTTTTACATTTCTTATTTGATTTCTTCTTTGACACATTGCTTGCTAAGGAGACTGTTGTTTAATCTGTACATATTTGTCAATTTTCTGGTTTTGGTTATTGACTTTTAGTTTTATACCATTGTAATCAGGAAAGATGCTTTATATTTCAATCTTCTTAAACTTATTGACTTTTTTTGTGGCCTAACATATAATGTCTCCTGGAGAATGTTCCATGTGTGCTTGAGAAGTGTATGTATCCTGCTGCTGTTAGATGGAATGTTCTGTATATGTCTGTTACGGACATCTGACCTAATGTGTCATTTGAGTCTGACGTTTCCTTACTGATTTTGTTTTGATGATCTATTCATTGTTAAAAGTGGGGTACTGCAGGCTTCCCTGGTGGCACAGTGGTTGAGAGTCCACCTGCCAATGCAGGGGACAGGGGTTCGTGCCCCGGTCCGGGAAGATCCCACATGCTGCGGAGCGGATGGGCCTGTGGGCCATGGCCGCTGGGCCTGAGCGTCCGGAGCCTGTGCTCCGCAGTGGTAGAGGCCACAACAGTGACAGGCCTGCGTACCGCAAAAAAAAAAAAAAAAAAAAAAAGTGGGGTACTGAAGTCCTCTGTATTGCTGTTTATTTCACCTTACAGATCTACTAACATTTGTTTTATATATTTGTACTCCTACGGTGGGTACCTAAATATTTACAGTTGTTGTATCCTTGTGATGAATTGACCAACTATAATTATATAATGACCTTCTTGATCTTGTTATATAGTCTTTGGCTTAAAGTCTATTTTTTTCTGATATAAGACTAGGTACCCCCCCACATTCTCTTTTGGTTTCCACTTGCATGAAACATCTTTCATATCCATTCACTTTGAGCCCATGTGTGTGTCCTTAAAGCTGAAGTGAGTCTCCTGTAGGCAGCAGATAGTTAGGTCTTGTTTTTTTATCCATTCAGCTACTCTCTACCTTATGATTGGTGAATTGAGTCCATCTACATTTAAAGTAATTAATGATAGGAATGAACTTATTACTACCATTTTGGTAATTGCTTCCTGGTTGATTTGTAATTCTTTTGTTCCTTTCTTGCTCTCTTCCTTTAGGATTTGATGACTTTCTGTAGTGGTATGTTTTGCTTCCTTTCTCTTTCTCCTTTGTGTATCCACTATAGGCTTTTGCCCTGTGGTTACCATGAGGCTTACATAAAACATCTTACATTTATAACAGTCTATTTTAAGGTGATAACATTGAACACATACCAAAGCTCCTCCCCCCCCATATTTTAAGTTTTTGATGTCACAATTTGCATCTTTTTACACTGTATGTCCATTAACAACTTATTGTAGTCATATTTATAACTTTTGTCTTTTAACCTTCATACTAGATTTGTAAGTCATTTATCTACCATCATTAGAGCAATAGAGTATTCTGAATTTAACTGTATACTTAACTTTATCAGTGAGTTTTATACTTTCAGGTTTTCTTGTTACTAATTAATGTCCTCTGGTTTCAGTTTGAAGAACTCCCTGTAATATTTCATGGAAGGTTGTTCTAATGGTGATGAACGCCTTCAGTTTTTGCTTGGAAAATACTCTTTTTCTCCTTCATTTCTGAAGGACAACTTTGGCAGGTAGAGTATTCTTGTTTGGCTGTTCTTTTTTTTCAGCACTATGAATATAACATCGCACTCCCCTTTAGCATGCAAGATTTCTGCTGAAAAATCTGCTGATAACCTTATGGAGGTTCCCTTGTCCATAACAAGTTGTTTTTCTCTTGCTGTTTTTAAGATGCTTTCCTTGTAACTTGACAATTTAATTATAACATGTCTTGGTGTCGGTCTCCTTTGAGTTGTCTTACTTGAAACTCTCTGGGCTTTCTGGATCTGAATGTCTGTTTCACAGGTTAGGGAAGTTTTCAGCCATTATTTCTTTGAATATTTCTTTTTTTAAAAAAAGTATTTTTTTTTTTGGCTGCGCCAGGTCTTAGCTGTGGCATGTGGTATCTTTTTTGTTGTGGCATGTGGGACCTTCGTTGTGGCATGTGGGATCTTTAGTTGCAGCATGTGAACTCTTAGTTGCAGCCTGCAAACTCTTAGCTGTGGAATGTCAACTCTTAGTTGCGCCACGTGGGATCTAGTTCCCTGACCAGGGATCGAACCCGGGCGTCCTGCATTGGGAGCGTGGAATCTTAGCCACTGGACCACCAGGGAAGTCCCCATTATTTCTATGAATAAGCTTTTTGCCCCTTTCTCTATCTCTTCTTCTTCTGGGGCCTTTATAATGTGTACATTGGTCTGTTTGTTGGTTCCCCAACATCCCTTAAAGCTATCTAACCGCTTCATTTTTTAATTTTTCCTTTTTGCTCCATTGACTGCATTCCACTGCCCTGTATTTGAGTCTGCTGATCCTTTCTTCCCATTGATCTAGTCTGCTGTTGAACCCCTCCTGAATATTTCATTTCAGCTATTGTATTCTTCAGCTCTGTGATTTGTTTGGTACTTAAAAATTTTTTCTATCTCTTTGTTGAAATTCTCACTTGGTTCATGCATTGTTCTCCTAACCTCAGTAAGCACACCTTTATGACCATTATTTTTAACCCTCTATCAGGTTAATTACTTATCTCTACTTCATTAAGATCTGTTTCTGGATGTTTATCCTGTCCTTTTCTTTGGAACATATTCCTCTGTTTCTTTATTTTCCTTGCCTTTCTGTGTTGGTTTCTGCTTATCAGATAAAACCGTCACCCCTCAGTCTTTTTTTTTTTTTTTTTGTGGTACGCGGGCCTCTCAGTGTTGTGGCCTCTCCCGTTGTGGAGCACAGGCTCCGGACGCGCAAGCTCAGCGGCCATGGCTCACAGGTCCAGCTGCTCCGTGGCATGTGGGATCTTCCCGGACAGGGGCACGAACCCGTGTCCCCTGCATCGGCAGGCGGACTCTCAACCACTGCGCCACCAGCGAAGCCCCCGTCTCAGTCTTGATAGAATGGTCTTGTGTAAGAGATGAACCTCATTGATCAGCCCAGCCCATGATCTTAGTTGCCTCATAAGCTTTTGTGACTTTCTAAGCCTTCTTTTCTGTTCTTAGTGGCTCCCAGTAGTGGAGGGTGTGTTAAGACACATTAGTGTCCCAAAGGGGAGGATCACAGCCGACACCTAGATGTAGGCTGATTAGAAGCTGCACCCTCACTAGCAGCACCTTCCAGGGAGAAACTGGGGGATGGGTGTTTTTGCCTGCTTCCTCTGTGCTGGGTCCAGGTGTACAGCTGTGAGGATGAGGGTGCTCCTGCACCCATTATGTTTTGGGAGCTCATCTCTCTGGTAGGAATCTTAAAAGTTGGGAATGCTAGATGTGGGGTTCAAGTCCTTTGCTCCTCAAGGAGAAGCTAGGAGTTGGGGATCCCCTTCTGATTGTATGGTGCTGTATTGGGGGTGGGTTTATGGTGAGAGTGTTTCTCAGACTTTCCTACTCATTTGATGATATGTTCCCATTCCTCTGATGTGTAGGAGTAGGTCAGTTACTTTCTCGATCTCTTTCAGAGGGAACTGTTGTGTGCAGCTGTACATTTGGTGCGTCTGTGGGAGGAGGTGAGCTCAGAAGCCTCCTATGTCTCCATTTTGGTCAACTCTATGGAATAAGTGATGTTATTCCAATTCCTGATATTGTATACATGACCTATTTTTTTCTTTTTGGACATTTTTAAGATTGTCTATTTATACTATTTTGAAAATTCATGATTGTATACATTGGTGTAGTTTTTTTTCATTCACTGTGCTGGATTCTTGATTCTTATTTTTTTTTAAACAGCTTTATTTAGACATAATTCACATATACAATTCACCCATTTAAGGTGACCAATTAAATAGTTCTTAGTATGTTTACAAATATGAACAATCATCACCACAGTCAATTTCAGAACACTTATGTCACCTCAAAAAGAAACTCTGTATTCAAGACCTATCATCACTTACCCCCCATTCATCACACACAGCCCTAAGGAACCATTAATCTTTCTGTCTCTAGAGATCTGCCTATTTTGTGCATTTCACATAAATGTAATCATAAAATATGTACTCTTCTGTGACTGGCTTCTTTCATTTAGCATGATGTTTTCAAGTTTCATCCATGCTGCAGCATGTTACCTGTACTTTATTTGGCCTTTTTATGGCCAAATAATACTCCATTGTGTGGATATACCACTTTAAAAAAATCTACTAATCAGCTAATGGACATTTTTGACTAATATGACGATGGAAATTCATGTACATGTTCTTGTATGGACTTACATGTTCATTTTCCTTGGGTATATACTTAGGGAGTTGAATTGCTGGGTCATATGGTAACTTGATGTGTAGCAATTTGAGGAACTGACAGACAATCTTCCAAAGTGACTGCATCATTTTACACTGCTATTAAGTGTATGAGGGTTCCAAATTTTCCACGTCCTCACCAACACTTAATCTGACTTTTTGATTCTAACCATCCTAGTGGTTATGAAGTTTTTTATAGTTTTGATTTGCAATTTCCTGATAACTAATGGTGTTGACATCTTTTATGCGCATATTAGCCATTCTTTGGAGAAATCTCTATGTAGATACTTTGCCCATCTTTTAAATTGGGCTATTTGTGCTGTAATTATCAATTTGTTGAGTTCCTTATATAGTCTAGATATAAATCTTTTATCAGATATACAATTTGTAAATATTTTCTTCCATTCTGTGATCTTTTCACTTTCTTAATAGTATCCTTTGAAGCACATTTTAAATTTTGATTGAATCTAATTTATCTACTTATCTATTTTTTATTGTTGTTCGCTGTGTTTTTGATGCATATCTAAGAATCCTTTCCCATATCCAAGGTTACAAAGATGTACCTCTGTGTTTTCTAAGAATTTTATAGTTTTTGTTCTCCCATTTAGCTATCTGATAGATAATGAGTTAACTTTTTATATGGTTTGAAGTAACGGTCCAATTTCATTTTTTGCATGTGGCTAGCCAGCTGTCCCAGTACCATTTGTTGAAAAGACAATTCTTTCCCAATTTAACGGTCTTGACACTCTTGTTGAAAATCAGCTGACCATAAACACATGGATTTATTTCTAGACTATCAATTCTATTCCATTTATTTATATGTCTATCCTTAATACCAGTACCAAACTAACTTGATCACTCTTGCTTTATAGTAAGTTTTTAAATAGCAAAGTGTGAATCCTATTTTTTTCTTTTTCATGATTCTTTTGGTTATTCTGGGTCCCTTGTAATTTCACAGTAATTTTATAATCAGCTTTTCAATTTCTACAAAGCCAGCCATGATTCTGACAGGGATTGCACTGAATCATGAACATGAGGTTTTTTCCATTTATTTAAATCTTCTTTAGTTTCTTCCAACAATGTTTTGTAGTTTCAGAGTTGTTTTACACTCTTTTAGTTAAATTTATTCCTCAGTATTTTATTCTTATCAATGCTATTATAAATGGAATTTTTTCTTAATTTTATTTATTTATTTATTTATTATTGTTTTTCTGGCCACGCTGTGTGGCTTGTGGGATCTTAGTTCCTTGACCAGGGATTGAACCCGGGCCCCAGCAGTGAAAGCACAGAGCCCTAACCACTGGATCACCAGGGAATTCCCTTAATTTTATTTTTTGATTGTTTATTGCAAGTATATAGAAGTACAATTGACTTTTATATAATGATTGTGTATCCTGCAATCTGTCTGAATTTACTTATTATTTCTAATAGTTTCTTAGAGGATTATTTAGGATTTTTTTACATACTAGATCATGTCATCTGTGAATAAAGATAGTTTTACTTCTTCCTTTCCAATTTGGAACCCTTATATATTTTTTTCCTACCTAATTGTTCAGGCCACATAGGTAGTAAGAGACAGACTGCAAATTTCAACATGTGTCTGTTTAAAATCCATGTTCTTTTCATTATAACCTGTTAGCTAACCTTGGTGTTGGGGAGAGAAATGAAAAATAAGAATTGAAAGGTAGATTGGAGACCATTCTGTAAGTGAAGCTAAGAATAAAAGGCTAAAGATTGGATTTTTATTTAGTAGGTAGTGAATAACCAAGGGAATGACTTGGTTATCCTAAGGAAGTGTTATTTTAAGAACATAAATCTGTTAACAATGTACGCAATGAATTGGAAGAATAATTTAAAAGGAAAGAAAGCTAGTTAAGAGCTCTTACCTTCCCAATAACAGCTGTATGGCTCTGGTATCAGCTTTTGTGTCATGTTTCCAAAATGTATTCTCAGTTGGAGGGAGGAGGTGATCTTCAATGTGGTCTTTAAATTGATTCCTAGACAAGGCTTTGATTCTAAGGAATGAAAAAAATACTTTTTCAGTGGCTAACATATGGGAAAAATCTAAATCAGAATTAATTGAACATGGAATATTTAACATACTTCAGGCTTCACCTTAAATATATATAAAACTTCACAATTTACAAAACCCTTTCCTATATTAGAATCTCGTTTATGTAAGAGGGAGGAGAGAATATACCCATTTTTTATATAAGCATGCTGGTTCAGAAGGAGTTAAGAATTTAGCCATTTACATATTTAGCAAGTGTTAGTGCTAGGTCTAGATTTTGGGTATCTTTAACTCCTAGTTTAGGCTTCTTTTCCACCACATTAAGAATTACTTGCTGAACATTTCCAAGATTATTCAGTCCACATCTTGACAAAAAACACATGTTAACAACTATCAAGAAATTAACTATTGGGGTTCACGTTTATCCAGTAACTTACTGTGTAGATGCTCTAAGAAAACCTTCCTTCATACAAGGATGAACTTCTTCCAACAACATGCTAGTATCTGGGCTTGATTTCATTGCAGAAATCACCATGGCATTACGCAGTTTATTGCCTTGTTCTAACAGAGCTGAAGAGGGCAAAACAGAACACAGGAAATCTAAAATCCAACAGAAATACTTGAAATATTTAGCACCTTTCCTTCTCTCACAGGACTTACCATAGTGTACTATAATTGCTTACTTGTCTGCCCCCCACTAGCCTGAGAATCCCTTGAGGACATTCACCTTACGACAAATGTTTACTGAGCTTCTATCACATGGACCGTTTTAGATGTTGGCATTACAGCAGTGAATGAAGTCTCCATTATGTAGAGACTGACTGCCTTACTGGAGTCATTATATACATGAATTGACTCTTACAACTGGTGTTTGCACATAATAAATTTAGTAATATCTACATAATATATTATTTTTGTATCCAACTATCTTACTGAATTCTCTTATTTGTAACAGTTTTAATGTCATTATTATTTGAGGAACACTAACAACTATATCAGCTAAACTGTTAGGAGTCATAGTGATAATCTAGTCCAAGTGTATACTTTTATGGATGAAGAAAAGAATACCAAAACAGTTCTATGACTTGTCTAAGATTATACATCAGGTTAACAGAAAAGTCAGGATAAAGTCTTTAAACTTTCTGATAGGTAAAATTTCTCCCATCCCTAAGCAACAATTACAGAGAATAACATTTATTGAACCCTTACCACTTCCTGGGCACTATTCTAAGTATGTTATGTATAGGAACTCATTTAATCCTCCCAACAATCCTCTGAAATAGGTACTATCATTTCCTTCATTTTCCAGATGACAAAGCTGAGGCACAGAGGATATGTAACTTGCCCAAGTTATACATGCAGTATAACCAGGATGACTCTACATCCTATGATTTAACCACTATACATATATGACCCCACTTTTTCTTAGACTTCTTTTTAAAAGCTTAGGACCAGTGGTATTATTTCAAGGAACACTGGGAAGAATTATTATTTTCTTGAGGTTCCACAGTTGCTTAGGAGGTAAGACTAGATACCAAATGCCTGTCTATCTTGGTCTAGAGTTTTACAGCTTCTAAAAATACAGAAGATATGGCAGTCAGGCCAAGAAAATAATAAGCCAAACAGATCCATAAACGTTCAACATTTGTTAGCACAAAGAGTTCAAAATATAGCTTAAAAACTCAAAACCCCAAACCCGAAAAACCCGGAAATATCATATGTTCAAAAGTGTTATGTGAAAGTATAAGTAAAAGAAAATAAAGATCACCATCTGTAGTAGGCAGAATTCTACACTTGATCTTAGCCAAAAGGCCAAAAAGTGATGTAGGCAGAACTCTAAGATAGTTCCCCTCAAATTTCCAGGCACTGGTATACAAATACCTTCTCCCAGTGCTTCAGTGATCTAGGTATTGCCATAAAGGGATTTTACAGATGTAATTATGGTTCCAAATCAGTCTCCCTCAAGACTGGGAGATTATCTTGGTGGTCCCAAACCTTTATAAAGCAGAGTTTTTTCTGGCTGTTTGCAGGATATGAACTCAGAGATTTAAAGCATGAGAAGGATGTAATGTTTCATTGCTGTCTTGAAGATGGAGAGGACCATGTGGCAAGAAATGCATGTGGCCTTATGGCCTTTAGGAGCTGAGAGTGGACCCTGGCTGACCGCCAGCAAGGAAATGGGACCGCTGTCCTACTACTGCAAGGAACTGGATTCTGTCAACAAGAATGAACTTGGAAGTGAATTTTCCCTCAGAGCTTCCAGATGAGAATTTAGCTTGGCTGACACCTTGACTGTAGCCTATGATACCGTAAGCAGAAAACCCAACCATACCTTGCTGGATTTCAGATCCACAGAACTGTGACTAATAAATGGGTATTCTTTTAAGTCATTAAGTTTATGGTTACTTGTTATGCAGCAACAGAAAACTAATATTCCCATTAATGCCACTACCCACAAATACTGATTAACATTTTGATATATTCCGGATAGTTTTTTTTTGTGTGTGTGTGTGGCTACATTGGGTCTTTGTTGCTGTGCATGGGCTTTCTCTAGTTGTGGCGAACGGGGGCTACTCTTCGTTGTGGTGCACGGGCTTCTCATTGTGGTGGCTTCTCTGTGTGGAACACAGGCTCTAGGTGCTTCAGTAGCTGTGGCTCGCAGGCTCTAGAGCACAGGCTCAGTGGTTGTGGCGAACAGGCTTAGCTGCTCCGCGGCATGTGGGATCTTCCCCGACCAGGGCTCGGACCTGTGTCCCCTGCACTGGCAGGCAGATTCTTAACCACTGTGCCACAAGGGAAGTCCCCCAGATAGTTTTTAATCTATGCATACATACACCTATATATGTATGTGTGTGTGTATATATATAAATTTTTTCTTGTGCAAAAATGGTATATTATGTATACAGGTTTTTTTTGAATTTTATTTATTTTTATACAGCAGGTTATTAGTTATCTATTTTATACATATTAGTGTATACATGTCAATCCCAATCGCCCAATTCATCACACCACCACCCCCACTTTCCCCCCTTGGTGTCCATACATTTGTTCTCTACATCTGTGTCTCTACTTCTGCCTTGCAAACCAGTTCATCGGTACCATTTTTCTAGATTCCAGGTATATGCATTAATATACGATATTTGTTTTTCTGTTTCTGACTTACCTCACACTGTATGACAGTCTCTAGGTCCATCCACATCTCTACAAATGACCCAATTATGTATACTGTTTTATAAATGATTTTTCACTTAATAATATGCATTAACTTTTTCTATGTAAATAGTGGCTATATAAGTATGTATTTTTGCTTTTACTTATTTAAAAAAAAAATCTCTTTGGGATTCAGTCAGAAAATGGCTGTCTTGTTTATTCAGTGAGAAAGGGTGAGGAAAACATGGTCTGCTAGCATTGGAAATTTGGTTAAAGAAGCTTGCTATGTGACAGGAAGCCCTCCTCCTTTTAGTTTCTAGTTAATACTTGGCTTATTTTGATATGGTTTAAAGTTCTTTAATGAGGTGGGCACACTCAATAAACGCTTTATGAATAGTTAATGACAAGCAGTGTCAATAATAAATTTCATTTGATTTCAGGGCCATGTAGAAAAATAGTTTTTCTACTGATACCCAAAATGTCTCTAGAGATATTTGGTACTTTATAATCTAACCACACACAACTATTTTTAATTCCTTAAACACAATACTTCCTTTGTGCTCTCAAAGTTCTGCGTATCTGATTCCATCAAAGAATTACCATGCAGTATTAAAATTGTCTAGCTCACCCAAACAACTTTGAGACGAGAGATTGGCTTTTGTTGGTCTTCGTATACTCAGTGCCTAGTATATCAGGAATCTGATTAAATGTTTCAATAAATACTTCCACTGTTGCATATATCATACAAAATTGTACTGTATCTGCTTTAGAGTCTGTTTCCTTTACTACAATGCATTCATTAAGTCAGGGACTATCTTATTTATCACTGTAACCCCAATACTCAAAACAATGGCTGACACAAAATAGGCACTCAAAAGATGTCTGCTTAATTGAACTGAGCTTAAAGTTTTCATCCCTGCTAAATAAAATTTCCCTGGGAATAGTAATATTTTAAGAGTGACTTAATTAGTCATTAACATTTGAATAGGAATAGGTACTTAAGATACTTTACAATAGCAAGTTTTAAAAAAGAAATAAACATTGAAGACAACAAGTAGGACAAATCTGAGCAAGGGTGGTCTATTCATTGGCCTCCAAGTGGTTTCTTCCTTGAAACAGCCATTCTTAGAATAGTTTCTCTAAAGTCTAAGGCATGACAACAACACCTTAACTCCCCTTCTTAAGAGGAAGCTGGTTCCACACTAAAAGAGCTGTCATGGCATCTTCCTGCACCTCAACTCAATTATGTTTTTAACACAAGGGAAGGGCACTTAGTTGAGTTCATGACAAATGTTTCCCTTGTTTATTTCCTACATGCCACGGGCACAGCCCCTGCTAAACAGGGAGGTATACAGTTTCTGGTTTTTGTTCCTACTCCTTGTTATCTATTCTAAACCCCAACTCTTAACAAACTTATGGTTACGGGGCGGTGGGCGGGGGGAAGGATAGGGAGAAGGGAGAGTTAGGGAGTTTGGGACTGACATGTACACACTGCTATATTTAAAATGGATAACTAACAAGGACCTACTGTATAGCACAGAGAACTTTGCTCAGTGTTATGTGGCAGACTGGATGGGAGGGGAGTTTGGGGGAGAATGGATATGTGTATATGTATAGCTGAGTTCCTTTGCTGTGCACCTGGAACTATCACAACATTGTTAATCGGCTATACTCCAATATAAAATAAAAAGTTAAAAACAAAAAACAAAAACAAAAAACCGCCAACTCTTATAAGCAAGATGTGTAGTTAAGTGTTTCATAAATTCTAGCTCGATGACTAATTCAGCTCTGTACCCCCCTTACTGGTATGATGTCAGTATAATAAAGACCAGGCAGATAATTAGGTTTATGTATTTGTTATAAACCTCCACGACTAGCTTTAGACCTACTTGCTAAAATGACCCACTCAATCTTAGTGCTCCACAGTCTTGTGGTTGGAAGGGATCTTTAAAGATCATATCTGTCTACTTGATGGTTTAATCCCATTTGTAAGAGTCCCATGACAAGGTTATCCAGCCCATACTTGACCATTCCCAGTGATACAGAATTCACTACCTCTTGAAGCTATCCATTCTCACTTTTGCAAGGTAGAACTATTAACCCAGATTGAGTCACAATCTGTCTTGTTTTGCCTTTAAACCCAATGATCCTAGTACCTCTTATGGAAGAGATTTGCACATTGGCAGCTCATGGGTTGCACCTGGCATATTTTATTTGGCTTGAACAATTGGCCAGCATAGTCTTGATTTTTAAAAAAAGCAGGCCTAGGTAAACAAGGAACCTACAGTAGGATGAAGCAAAGGACTTTGCTGTACAGTTTAAGATAATGATGAACTGGAGCTGAGAAGCAGCTGTCCTGTTTGATAGGGCAGAAGCTCCCTAACTGTGAGCCTGTGTCTTCATTTTAAAATGGGGATAACAATCCCAACCTCACTTGGTTTTTGTAAGTTTTTGTGTATAAGGCACTTGGCATAGTAGGTAGCACATAATGAATGGTAAGTAAACGGTAGCTGTTTTCTTGAGGCTAAATATCTGTTGGTGGTCCCTTCCCCAGTCTAGGTATTCTCCTTAGAAGGAACTCATCTCCTATAGATCTTTAATATTAACTTCTTAAAGAAGACTTCCTTTGGGACTTCCCTGGTGACACAGTGGTTAAGAATCTGCCTGCCAATGCAGGGGACATGGGATCGAGCCCTGGTCTGGGAAGATCCCATATACCACGGGGCAACTAAGCCCGTGCGCCGCAACTACTGACTGAGCCTGTGCTCTAGATCCGGTGAGGCACAACTACTGAGCCCATGTGCCACAACTACTGAAGCCTGTGCACCTAAAGCCTGTGCTCTGAAACAAGAGAAGCCACCGCAATGAGAAGCCCACGCACCGCAAACGTAGAGTAGTCCCCCGCTCGCCATAACTAGAGAAAGCCGGCACACAGCAACAAAGACCCAATGCAGCAAAGATAACAACAACAACAAGAAGAAAATTTAAAAAAATTAAAAATTCCCATTTACCATTGCAACAAAAAGAATAAAATATCTAGGAATAAACCTACCTAGGGAGACAAAAGAACTGTATGCAGAAAATTATAAGACACTGATGAAAGAAATTAAAGATGATACAAGTAGATGGAAAGATGTACCATGTTTTTGGATTGGAAGAATCAACATTGTGAAAATGACTGTATTACCCAAAGCAATCTACAAATGCAATCCCTATCAAACTACCACTGGCATTTTTCACAGAACTAGAACAAAAAATTTCACAATTTGTAAGGAAACACAAAAGACCCCAAATAGCCAAAGCAATCTTGAGAAAGAAAAACGGAGCTGGAGGAATCAGGCTCCCTGACTTCAGACTATACTACAAAGCTACAGTAATCAAGACAGTATGGTACTGGCACAAAAACAGAAATATAGATCAATGGAACAGAACAGAAAGCCCAGAGATAAACCCACGCACATATGGTCACCTTATCTTTGATAAAGGAGGCAAGAATATACAGTGGAGAAAAGACAGCCTCTTCAGTAAGTGGTGCTGGGAAAACTGGACAGCTACATGTAAAAGAATAAAATTATAACACTCCCTAACACCCTACACAAAAATAAACTCAAAATGGATTAAAGACCTAAATGTAAGGCCAGACAAGGAAAACATAGGAAAAACACTCTTCAACATAAATCACAGCAAGATCCTTTTTGACCCACCTCCTAGAGAAATGCAAATAAAAACAAAAATAAACAAATGGGACCTAATGAAACTTAAAAGCTTTTGCACAGCAAAGGAAACCATAAACAAGATGAAAAGACTACCCTCAGAATGGGAGAAAATATTTGCAAATGAAGCAACTGACAAAGGATTAATGTCTGTTAATTTACAAAATTTACAAAATTTACAAGCAGCTCATGCAGCTCAATATCAAAAAAACAGACAACCCAATCCAAAAATGGGCAGAAGACCTAAATAGACATTTCTCCAAAGAAGATATACAGATTGTCAACAAACACACGAAAGAATGCTCAACATCATTAATCATTAGAGAAATGCAAATCAGAACTACAATGAGATATCATCTCACACTGGTCAGAATGGCCATCATCAAAAAAATCTACAAACAATAAATGCTGGAGAGGGTGTGGAGAAAAGGGAACCCTCTTGCACTGTTGGTGGGAATGTAAATTGATACAGCCGCTATGGAGAACAGTATGGAGGTTCCTTAAAAAACTAAAAATAAAACTACCATATGACCCAGCAGTCCCACTACTGGGCATATACCCTAAGAAAACCATAATTCAAAAAGAGTCATGTACCACAATGTTCACTGCAGCTCTATTTACAATAGTCAGGACATGGAAGCAACCTAAGTGTCCATCGACAGATGAATGGATAAAGAAGATGTGGCACATATACACAATGGAATATTACTCAGCCATAAAAAGAAACAAAATTGAGTTTATTTAGACTATTCTTTTTTTTTTTTTTTTTTTTTTTAATGCAGTACGTGGGCCTCACTGTTGTGGCCTCTCCCGTTGCAGAGCACAGGCTCCGGACGCGCAGCCTCAGTGACCATGGCTCATGGGCCCAGCCGCTCCGCGGCATGTGGGATCTTCCCGGACCAGGTCACAAACCCGTGTCCCCTGCATCTGCAGGCGGACTCTCAACTACTGCGCCACCAGAGAAGCCCAAAACTGAGTTATTTGTAGTGAGGTGGATGGACCTAGAGTCTGTCATCCAGAGTGAAGTCAGAAAGAGAAAAACAAACACTATATGCTAACACATATATAAGGAATCTAAAAAAAAAAAAATGGTCATGAAGAACCTAGGGACAAGATGGGAATAAAGACACAGACCTACTAGAGAATGGACTTGAGGATACGGGGAGGGGGAAGGGTAAGCTGGGACAAAGTGAGAGAGTGGCATAGACATATATACACTACCAAATGTAAAACAAATAGCTAGTGGGAAGCAGCCGCATAGCACAGGGAGATCAGCTTGGTGCTTTGTGACCACCTGGAGGGGTGGGATAGGGAGGGTGGGAGGGAGGGAGACGCAAGAGGGAAGAGATATGGGGACATATGTATATGTATAACTGATTCACTTTGTTATAAAGCAGAAACTAATACACGATTGTAAAGCAATTACACTCCAATAAAGATGTTAAAAAAAAAAGGAACTCTAACAAGTCAAAAGCAAAAAAATAAAAAATATTTATAAAAATAAAAAAAATTAAAAAAGAAGCCTTCCTTTGCCAACATACATAAAACAGCATTCTATCCTCTTTCCTTCCTTGCTTCATCTTTTTCCCATTGCTATTATCACTATCTAACACTACATACTTACTTATTTATCTAGTTTATCATTGGTATTCCTATCTAGAATATAAGATCCATAGGGGAGGATTTTGTGCCTTTTTAAAAAAAAAAATTTAATTGCTATATTCTTTTCTTTTTTTTTTTTTTTGTGGTATGCGGGCCTCTCACTG
>RJWK010008175.1:0-48164 GCA_004363435.1 Platanista minor | reverse complement strand
ACCCAATATGAAGGACTCATACAACTCAACATCAAAAAAACCAAAAAACAAACAACCAGATTAAACAACAGGGAGAAGACCTGAAGAGACATTTTTCCAAAGAATACATACAGATAACCAACAGACACCTGGAAAGACACTCAACATTGCTAAAAATCAAGGAAATGCAAATCAACCCACAGTGAGATATCACCTCTCACTTGTCAAAATGGCTATTATCTAAGAAGACAACAAATAACAATTGTTGGAAGGATTGAAGAAAAGAGAACCTTCATGCATTGTTGGTAGGATTGTAAATTGGTACAGCAAATAGGGAAAACAATATTGAAGTTCCTCAAAAAATTAAAGTAGAACTACAGTATCATCCACCAATTCTACTTCTGGGTATTTTTCCAAAGAAAACAAAAACACTAATTTTAAAAGATATATGCACCCCTATGTTTATTGCAGCATCATTTACAATAGCCAAGATATGGAAGCAACTTACATGTCTATTGATAGATGGATGAATAAAGAAAATGTGGTATATATACTACAATGGAATATTACTTAGCCATAAAAAATGAAATCTTGCCATTTTCAACAACATGGATGACCTAGAGGGTATTAGGCTAAGTGAAATAAGTCAGACAGAGAAAGACAAATACTATATGATTTCACTTATATGTGGAATCTATAAAACAAAATAAATGAATAAACACAACACAGCAGAGACAGAGTCATAGATAAAGAGAACAAACTGGTGGTTACCAGAGGGGAGGGGGTTAGGGAATGAAAGAAATGGGTGAGGTAGATTAAGAGGTACAAACTTCTAATTACAAAATAACTAAGTCACTGTCACATAATGTACAGCATAGCAAATATAGACAATAATATTGTAATAACTTTGTATGGTGACGATGGTAACTAGACTCATTGTGGTGATAATTTTGTAATATATAAGAATGTAGAATCACTATGCTGTACAACTGAAACTAATATAGTATTGTGAGTCAATTATACTTCAATTAAAACAAAATTCCCAAGGAATGGAGGTGATTGTATCTATGGTCCATAAACCAATGAACTTACCAACCAACAATTAAATAAATAAATAAAACAAAAAACAAACAAACAAATAGATTTCAAAGGACAAGCTGACTCTCTTGTTAGAGGTTAGTGTAACTGGTAAGTTTAACCTGAGGCCAGTGTTCACTTACCATCCTGGAAACCCTATGGCCCTTAAAAACTGTGCTAAATCTGTTCTGACTGTGCTCTATAAGAGGAACAATGAAGCCTGGATGACAACACATCTGTTTATAGTATGGTTTACTGAATACTTTAAACCCTCTACTGAGATCTATCACTTTGGAAAAGTAGCTTCCTTGAAAAATATTACTATTCATTGACAATGCCCCTGGTCACCCAAGAGCTCTGATGAAGAAGTACAATGAAATTAATGTTGTGTTGATGCCTCTAACACAACATCCATACTGTATTCCATGGATCAAGGAGTAATTTCCATTTTTGAGTCGTTATTTAAGTAATATATTTCATAAGGCTATAGCTGTCACAGATAGTGATTCCTCTGATGGATCTGGGCAAAGTAAATTAAAAACCTCTGGAAATGTTTTACCATTCTAGATGCCATTGAGAATATATGTAATTCATGGGTAAAGGTCAAAATAACAACATTAGCAGGAGTTAGAAAGAAGTTGATTCCAACCCTCATGGATGACATTGAGGGGTTCAAGATTTCAATGGTGGAAATAACTGCAGATGTGATGGAAATAGCAAAAGAAATAGAATCAGAAATGGAGCCTGAAGGTGTTAATGAATTGCTGCCATCTCATGATAAAACTTTAATGGGTGAGGAGTTGCATCTTATGGATAAGCAAAGAAAGTGTTTTACTGAGATGGAATCTACTCCTGGTGAAGAGGCTGTAAGGATTGTTGAAATGACAACAAAGGATTTAGAATATTATAAACTTAGTTGATAAACAGCAGCAGGGTTTGAGAGAATTGACTCCAATTTTGAAAGAAGTCCTACTGTGGGTAAAATGCTCTCAAACAGTATTGCATGTTACAGAGAAATTGTTCCTGAAAGGAAGAGCCAATTGATGTGGCAAACTTCATTGTTTTCTTATTTTAAGAAATTGCCCCAGCCACCCCAACCTTCAGGAAGCATCACCCTGATCAGTCAGCAGTCACCAACATCAAGGCAAGACCCTCCACCAGTGTAAAGATTATAACTCACTGAAGGCTCAGGTGATGTTAGCATTTTTTAGCAAAAGTATTTTAAATTAAGGTGTGTACATTTTTTAGACATAATGCTATTTCACACTTAACAGACTACAGTATGCTGTAGAACATAACTATTATACTCACTGGGAAATGAAAAAGGTGGTGTGACTCACTTTACTTCAATATTCACTTTATTGTGGTGGTCTGAAACTGAAACCATATTATCTCTGAGGTAAGCCTGTAATTTATGGGTTAAAATAGACTATAATGGGGGCTTTAATTTACATAGAACTGAACAATTATACAAATTATTTAATATCAAACCCTGTAAATTGCCATAAATGCAGTACTTTGAAGTATAACTGTTTATAGTTATAAATGCTATATTCAAAGAAAAACAAAAATTAATCAGCTAATCATCCAAAATGTAAAAACAGAACAACAGAATAAATCAAACAATATAGAAAGTAGGAGATCCTTTTTTAAATGGTGGAAAAAAGTGATGTAAAGATCAACTAAGCAAAAACAAACCTCTAGAAAGACTTTTCAAGAAAAAGAAGAGAGAGGGAGTCAGATGGTGGAGGAGCAGGAGGACGTAGAGTTCACCTCTCCCCACAAACACATCAAGAATACATCTACAAATGGAACAATTCTCACAGAGCACATACTGAACTCTAGCAGTGGACCAAGGACACCTGAAAGGAAAAGGAGGATCCCTGTGTAACCAGGTAGGATGAAAGAAAAAAGAAGGGAAAAGGAAGAGGAGAGGAAGCGGGATGGGACACTTGGTCGGGGTTGGGGGGGAGCTGAAGGAGAGGAGACGTTCCTGAACCAGGGAAGCTCCCTCACAGACAGAGAGATCACCAGTGACAGAAGGGGAGATTTGGGGGCTCAAGGGAGAGTGCAGCAACCAGTCTGTAGCAGGCAGGACAGAGTGACACCTACACAGAGAGTCTGAGCCATAGCCCTGCATGTCCCAGCCTGAGATGTGTGTCCACCAGTGCAGACAGGGCCAGGCACTGGAACGTGTGATTTGGAGAGCAGACCAGGAGAGGGAACTGCTGTCAGCTGCAAGGAGAAACCCTGATGGGACAAGATAGAGGAGCTCCACAACTGGGAATGCTCCTGGAGGAAGCTTGCCATAGAGGAGAAGCACAATTGTTGAGTGACACACAAAGAGTGGAGCCACCATCGCACCCTCTCTCCTCATGCACTGGACTCTGTCTCCCAAGGCACTAGGAAGGCCTCCTTCCAGGGCTGGCTCTCTCACCCTTGGGGCCACTGGCTCCCCTGCAAGATCCATCCCCACCAGGGTGGGCTCCTGTGCTCTAGGGAAGCCTTGGGAGCAGACATCTGTGGGTGACTCACACACAGAGGTGGAGCTGAAACCACAGCTGAGCTCCAGGGCTTGTGCAACTAAGGAAGAGCTGAAATCTCTCCTCATGACTGCACAAACTGCAGAACTACACCCCCGAGACTAGCTTTGTAAACTCAGCTACTACAAACATCTGAATGGTCAAAGAGTGCACCCACAGCCGAGACTGATCTAGTTTAGCACTGTGGACTTTGAGCACATACACATGAGGAATGGGCCAGGCCAGATGCATGATACTGCAATCTTGGATCTACTCTGGTGGCCTGGTGAAAACAATGCCTGGGAGACACCAGGGCCAATTGCCAGGATACCCACAGTTAAGGTGGGACTGAGATCAGTGCCAAAAACAGAGTAACTTCTGAGCTCACCCAATGGGTGAAAGGTGACACAACAGAACACAATCATAGGTGAACATCTCCAGAAGAGGAATACTCAGTGGTTTCCCTCTAAGTTGGCGTGCTCCAATCCTGCCTACCTCACACTGCAGATCAGAAACAGAGCTAAGAAACAGATCTGAGGGCCTCTACTCCAAAATCTAGAGAGCAGACCCAACACAGAAAAGGCAGTAGCAACCACAGAGCAAAGGGGAGGCCCTGCTCAATATCCAGGGCAGGCTCAGGTCACCACAACACCAGGCAAACCCCCTATCATGGGGACAATGGCCAGCATGAACTGAGGAAAGATATGGCAGATAGCCATACTAAAATAAGCCCTTGCACACAAAAATAAATACATAAATAAATACATAAATAAATACATAAATAAATAATAACCCACTCAGCCTATGCAAGGATGTTCCCACATAAAAATAACCCTCCAAGACAGTCTGAGGGTCTGGCATTGGGAGAAAGAACTCCCAGAGCCTTTAACATTGAAGGTTAGTAGGGATTGAAGGCAGGAGCTCCACAGGGCTAGAGGAAAGAGAGACTCCACTCATGAAGGACACACACAAGGTATCATGTGCACTGGGACCCATCACAAAACAGTACATCCTAGGAACATGGGCTACATGTACCTACGCATCTTGAAGGCTCTCCTGGGGTGGTGGGGGTTGGCTATACCTCACTGTAGGGGCAAGGATACTGGTAGCAGAGGCCCCAGGGTAATGTTAATTGGCATGAACTCTCCCAGAGGTTCCCATTTTGACACAAAGACCTGACCCCACACAACAGCCTGAAGGCTCCAGGGACAGAATGCTTCACCCCAAGCAACCAGCAAGATAGGAACACAGCACAACCCACCAGTGGACAGGCTGCCTAAAGTCATACTAAGCTCACAGACACCCCAAAACATACCCTTGCACATGGCTCTGCCCACCAGAGGGACAAGACACAACTCCACCCACCAGTGAGCAAGTACTAGTCCTCCCATCTCTCAGGAAGACTTCACAAGCCCCTGTACCAACCTCACTCTCCCCAGGGGGCAACACCAGAAGCAAGAGGAATTTCTATTCTGCAGCCTGTGGAAAGGAAACCACAAATGCAGTAAGTTTGGCAAAATAAAATGACAGAGAAATAACTTGAACATGAAGGAGCAAGATAAAAACACACAAGAACCACTAAATGAAGAAGAGATAGGCAATCTACCTGAAAAAGAATTCAGAATAATGATAGTAAAGATGATCCAAAATCTCAGAAATAGAATGGAGGCACAGACCAAGAATATATGAGAAATGTTTAACAAGGAGCTAGAATGTTTAAAGCACAAACAGAGATGAGCAATGCAATAAATGAAATGAAAAATGTGCTAGAAGGAATCAATAACAGAATAACTGAGGCAGAAGAAAGAATAAGTGAGCTGGAAGACAGAGTGGTAGAAAAGACTGCCACAGAACAGAATAAAGAAAACAGAATGAAAAGAAATGAGGACAGTCTTAGATACCTCTGGGACAATATTAAATGCACCAACATTCACATCATAGGGGTCCCAGGAGTAGAAGAGATAAAGAAAGAGCCTGAGAAAATATTTGGAGATTATAGTTGAAAACTACGCTAAAATGGGAAAGGAAATAGTCATCCAATTAAGGAAGTACAGAGAATCACATACAAAATAAATGCAAGGAGGAAGATGAGATACACATATAATCAAACTAACAAAAATTAAATACAAAGAGAAATTATTAAAAGCAACAAGGGAAAAGCAACAGATAGCATACAAGCAAAGCCTCATAAAGTTACCACAGGAGTTTTCAGCAGAAAATCTGCAGGCCAGAAGGGAGTGGCATGATATATTTAAAGTGATGAAAAGGAAATATCTACAACCAAGAAGACTCTACCCAGCAAAGCTCTTATTCAGAATCAATGGGGAAATCAAAAGTTTTACAAACAAGCAAAAGCTAAGAGAATTCAGTACCACCAAGCCAGCTTTACAACAAATGCTAAAGGAACTTCTCTAGGCAGGAAAAAAAAAGAGGCCACAACTAGAAACAAGAAATTCACAAATGGGAAAGCTCACTAGTAAAGGCAAACATACAGTAAAAGTAGGAAATCATCCACACACACATATGCTATCAAAACCAGCAACCATGAGAAGAGGACAGTACAAATGCAGAAAATGGGAATTGTGTTTGTAATTAAGAGGTGAGCAACTTAAAACAACCTTGTATATATATAGACTGCTATATCAGCATCTCATGAAAAATGCAAACCAAAAAACTACAATAGATATAAATAAAAAAGTAACAGCAACAAACATTAAAGATGATCATCAAACCAAAAGAGAAGAGAACAAATGAGGAAGGGAAGAAAAAAGACCTACAAAAGAAAACTAAAAACAATTAAGAAAATGTCAATAGGAACATACATATCAATAATTACCTTAAATGGAAATGTATTAAATGCTCTAACCAAAAGACATAGACTGGCTGAATGGATACAAAAACAAAACCCATACATATGCTGACTACAAGAGACCTACTTCAGACCTAGGGACACATACAGACGGAAAGTGAAGGGATGGAAAAAGATATTCCATGCAAATGGAAATCAAAAGAAAGCTGGAGTAACAATACTCATATCAAACAAAATAGACTTTAAAATAAAGACTGCTATAAGAGACAAAAAGGACAACACATAATGAATAAGGGATCAATCCAAGAAGAAGATATAACAATTGTAAATTTATATGCACCCAACCTAGGAGCATCTCAATATATCAGGCAAATGCTAACAGCCATGAAAGGGAAAATTAACAATAACACAATAATAGTGGGGGACTTTAACACCCCACTTACACCAATGGACAGATCATGCAGGCAGAATCAATAAGGAAACAGAAACCTTAAATGACACATTAGACCAGATAGACTTAATTGACATTTAACGACCATTTCATCTGAAAACAGCAGAATACACTTTCTTCTCAAGTGCACATGGAACATTCTCCAGGATATATCACATCATGAGCTAAAAATCAAACCTTGAAAACTTTAAGAAAACATCAAGCAACTTTCCCAACCACAACACTATGAGATTAGAAATCAATTACAGGAAAAAACTGTAAAAAGCACAGACACATGGTGGCTAACCAATATGTTGCTAAATAACAAGTGGATCACTGAAGAAATCTAAAAGATAATCAGAAAATACCTGGAAACAAATGACCAAAAAAATGATGATTCAAAACTTATGGGATGCAGCAAAAGAAGATCTGAGAACAATTGTTTATAACAATACAATTTTACCACAAGAAACAAAAAATCTCAGCCTACCCTTACACCTAAAGTAACTAGAGAATGAGGAACAAACAAAACCTGAAGTTAGTAGAAGGAAAGAAATCATAAAGATCAGAGTAGACATAAATGAAATAGAAAGTAAGAAAACAATAGCAAAGATCAATGAAACTAAAGTCTGGTTCTTTGAAAAGATAAACAAAATCCACAATGCTTTATCTAGACTCATCAAGAAAAAAAAGGGAGAAGCCTCAAATCAATAAAGTCAGAACTGAGGGAACCTTCAAGATGGCAGAGGAGTAAGAGGTGGAGATCACCTTCTTCCCCACAAATGCATCAAAAATATATCTACATGTGGAACAACTCCTACAGAACACCTACTGAATGCTGTAAGAAGAACTCAGACTTCCCAAAAGTCAAGAAAACCCCCACATACCTGGATAGGGCAAAAGAAAAAAGAAAAAACAGAGACAAAAGAATAGGGATGGGACCTGCACCTCTGGGAGGGAGCTGTGAAGGAGGAAATGTTTCCACACACTAGGAAGCCACTTGACTGGTGGAGGGAAAGCTTTGGAGCCAGGGAGGAGAGCACAGCAACAGGGTTTCAGAGGACAAAGTGGAGAGATTCCTGCACAGAGTATCGATGCTGACCAGTACTCACCGGCCTGAGAGGCTTGTCTGCTCACCTGCCAGGGCGGTTGGATACTGGGAGCTGAGGCTCAGGCTTCGGAGTTCAGATCCTGGGGAGAGGACTGGGGTTGGCTGAGTGAACACAGCCTGTAGGGGGCTAGTGTGCCACAGCTAGCCAGGAGGGAGTCTGGGAAAAACTCTGGACCTTCCTAAGAGGCCAGAGACCATTGTTTCAGGGTGCACAAGGAGAGGGGATTCAGAGCACCATCTAAACAAGCTCCAGAGATGGGCAAGAGCCACAGCTATCAGCTTGGATCCCAGAGACAGGCATGAACCGCTAAAGCTGCTGCTGCAGCCACCAAGAATCCTGTGTGCAAGCACAGGTCAGTATCCACATCCCCTGGGACACTGTGCAGCCCGCCACTGACAGGGTGCCTTGATCCAGGAACAACTTCCCTGGGAGAACACTAGGTGTGCCTCAGGCTGTTGCAACATCATGCTGGCCTCTGCCCGCAAGCTCGTCCTGCATTCCGTATCCCTCACTTCCCCCAGCCTGAGTGAGCCAGAGCCACCTAATCAGCTGCTGTTTTAACCCCGTCCTGTCTGGGTGAGAACAGAGACCTGAGGGCAACCTACACTCAGAGGTGGGGCCAAACCCAGGAGCTGCATGAACAAAGAAGAGGAAGGGAAATTTCCCCCAGCAGCCTCAGGAGCAGTGGATTAAATCCCCACAATCAATTTGAAATACCCTGAATCTGTGGAATACCTGAATAGACAACACATGTTCCCAAAATTGAGATGGTGGACTTTGGGAGCAAATGTAGGCTTGGGGTTTGCAGTCTGCAACTGACTTGTTTCTGATTTTTATGTTTATCTTAGTACAGTTTTTAGTGATTGTTATCATTGGTGGATTTGGTTATTGGTTTTGTTGCTCTCTTCTTTTTTTTATTACTTTTTAATTTTTTTATTTTAACATTTTTAAAATTTTATTTCTTTTCTATTTATTTATTCTTCTTTCTTATTTTCTCCATTTTCTTCTGAGCTGTGTGGCTGACAGGGTCATGGTGCTCTGGCTTGGTGTCAGGCCTGAGCCTCTGAGGTGAGAGAGCCGAGTTCAGGACATTGGACCACCAGAGACCACTCAGTCCCATGTAATATCAATTGGCAAGAGCTCTCCTAGAGATCTCTGTCTCAATGCTAAGACCCAGCTCCACCTAGCAGTCGGCAAGTTCCAGTGCTGGATGTCCCATGCCAAACAACTAGCAAGACAGGAATACAGCCCCAGCCATTAGCAGAGAGGCTGCCTAAAATCATACTAAGTACACAGACACACCATCAGATGCAGCCTTGCCCACCGGAAAGACAAGATCCAGCCCCACCCATCAGAACACAGGCAATAGTCCCCTCTACCAGGATGTCTACACAAGCCACTAAATCAACCTTACCCACTGGGCACAGACACTAAAAACAACAGGAACTACGAACCTGAAGGCTGTGAAAAGGAAACCCCAAACACAGTAAGTTAAGCAAAATGGTAAGACAGAGAAATATGCAGCAGATGAAGGAGAAGGGTAAAAACCCACCAGACCAAATAAATGAAGAGGAAATAGTCAGTCTGCCTGAAAAAGAATTCAGAGTAATGATAGTAAGGATGATCCAAAATCTTGGAAATAGAATGGAGAAAATACAAGAAATGTTCAAAAAGGACCTAGAAGAACTAAAGAGAAAAAAAACAATGATGAACAACACAATAAATGAAATTAAAATTTCCCTAGAAGGAATCAACAGCAGAATACATGATGCAGAAGAACGGATAAGTGACCTGGAAGATAAAACATACCACAGAGCAGGATAAAGAAAAAAGAATGAAAAGAATTGAGGAAAGTCTCAGAGACTTCAGAGCCAACATTAAACCCACCAACATTCATATTATAGGGGTCCAAGAAGAAGAAGAGAAAAAGAAGGGGACTGAGAAAATATTTGAAGAGATTATAGTTGAAAATTTTCTTAACATGGGCAGGAAATAGTCACCAAAGCCCAGGGAGCACAGAGTCCCATACAAAATAAATCCTAGGAGAAACATACCAAGACACATATTAATCAAACTACCAAAAATTAAATACAAAGAAAAAATATTAAAAGCAGCAAGGGAAAAGCAACAAATAACATAGAAAGGAATCCTCGTAAGGTTAACAGCTGATCTTTCAGCAGAAACTCTGCAAGCCAGAAGGGAGTGTCAGGACATATTTAAAGTGATGAAAGGGAAAATCCTACAACCAAGATTGCTCTATCCAGCAAGGATATCATTCAGTTTTGACAGAGAAATGAAAATCTTTACAGACAAGCAAAAGTTAAGAGAACTCAGCACCACCAAACCAGCTTTAAAACAAATGCTAAGGGAACTTTTCTAGGAAGGAAACAAGAGAAGGAAAAGACCTATAAAAACAAACCCAAAACAGTTAAGAAAATGGTAACAGGAACATACATATCAATAATTACCTTAAATGTAAATGGCTTCAAGGCTCCAGCCGAAAGATATAAACTGAATGAATGGATACATCAATAAGACCCATATATATGCTGTCTACAAGAGACCTATTTGAGACCTAAGGACACATACAGACTGAAAGTGAGGGGATGGAAAAAGATATTCCATGCAAATGGAAATCAAAAGAAAGCTGGAGTAGCACTTCTCATATCAGACAAAATAGACTTTAAAATAAAGACTATTACAAGACATGAAGAAGGACACTACATAATGATCAAGGGATTGATCCAAGAAGAAGATATAACACTTGTAAATATTTATGCACCCAACATAGGAACACCTCAATATATCAGGCAAATCCTAACAGCCACAAAAGGGGAAATCAACAGTAACACAGACATAGTAAAGGACTTTAAAACTCCACTTTGACCAATGGACAGATCATCCAAAATGAAAATAAATAAGGAAACTTAAAGAGACAGATTAAACAAGATGGACTTAACTGATATTTATAGGACATTCCATCCCAAAACCACAGAACACACTTTCTTCTCAAGTTCTCAAGGAACATTCTCCAGGATAGATCATACCTTGGGTCACAAATCAAGCCTTGGCAAATTTAAGAAAATGGAAATCATATCAAGTATCTTTTCTGACCACAACGATATAAGACTAGATATCAATTACAGGGAAAAAAATCTGTAAAAAATACAAACACATGGAAGCTAAACAATACACTACTTAATAACCAAGAGATCACTGAAGAAATCAAAGAGGAACCAAAAAATACCTAGAAACAAATGACAATGAAAACACAACGACCCAAAACCTATGGGATGCAGCAAAATCGGTTCTAGGAGGGAAGTTTATAGCAATACAATCTTACTTCAAGAAAAAGGAAACATCACAAATAGCAACCTAACCTTACACCTAAAGCAATTAGAGAAAGAAGAACAAAAAAGCCCCAAAGTTAGCAGAAGGAAAGAAATCATAAAAATCAGATTAGAAATAAATATAAAAGAAATGAAGGAAACTATAGCAAAGATCAATAAAACTAAAAGGTGGTTCTTGGAGAAGGTAAACAAAACTGATAAACCACTAGCCAGACTCATCAAGAAAAAAATGGAAAAGACTCAAATCAACAGAATTAGAAACGAAAAAGGAGAGGTGACAACTGACACTGCAGAAATACAAAAGATCATGAGAGATTACTACAAGCAATTCTATGCCAATAAAATGGACAACCTGGAAGAAATGGACAAATTCTTAGAAAAGCACAACCTTCTGAGACTGAACCAGGAAGAAATAGAAAATATAAACACACCAATAATAAGCACCAAAATTGAAACTGTGATTAAAAATCTTCCAACAAATAAAAGCCCAGGACCAGATGGTTTCACAAGGGAAATCTGTCAAACATTTCAAGAAGAGCTAACACCTATACTTTTGAAACTCTTCCAAAATATATCAGAGGGAGGAACACTCCCAAAATCATTCTATGTGGCCACCATTACCCTGATACCAAAACCATACAAAGATGTCACAAAAACGAAAACTACAGGCCAATATCTCTGATGAACATAGATGCAAAAATCCTCAGCAAAATACTAGCAAACAGAATCCAACAGCACACTAAAGCATCATACACCATAATCAAGTGGACTTTATCCCAGGAATGCAAGGATTCTTCAGTATACACAAATCAATCAATGTGATACACCATATTAACAAACTGAAGGATAAAAACTGTATGATAATCTCAATGGATGCAGAAAATGCTTTTGGCAAAATTCAACACCAGTTTATGATAAAAACTCTCCAGAAAGTAGGCATAGGGAGAACTTAACTCAACATAATAAAGGTCATATATAACAAACCTACAGCCAACATCATTCTCAGTGAAGAAAAACTGAAACCATTTCCTCCAAAATCAGGAACTAGACAAAGATGCCCACTCTCACCACTATTATTCAACATAGTTTTGGGAGTTTTAGCCACAGCAATCAGAGAAGAAAAGAAATAAAAGCATCCAAATTGGAAAAGAAGAAGTAAAGCTGTCACTGTTTGCAGATGACATGATATTATACATAGAGAATCCTAAAGATTCTACCAGAAAACTACTAGAGCTAATCAATGATTTTGGTAAAGTAGCAGAATACAAAATTAATGCACAGTAATTTCTTGCATTTCTATACACTAATTATGAAAAATCTGGAAGAGAAATTAAGGAAACACTCCTATTTACCATTGCAACAAAGAGAGTTAAATACCTAGGAATAAACCCACCTAAGGAGACAAAAGACCTGAATGTAGAAAACTATATGAGGATGATGAAAGAAATTGCAGATGATACAAACAGATGGAAAGATAGACCATGTTCTTGGATTGGACGAATCTACACTGTGAAAATGACTATACTATCCAAAGCAATCTACTGATTCAATGTGATCTCTATCAAACTACCAAATACATTTTTCACAGAACTAGGACAAAAAAATTCACAATTTGTATGGAGACACAAAAGACCCTGAATAGCCAAAGCAATTTGAGGAAAAAAAAAAAAAAATGGAGCTGAAGAAATCAGCCTCCCTGACTTTGGATTATACTACAAAGCTATCATCATCAAAACAGTATGGTACTGGCACAAAAAAACAGAAATATAGATCAATAGAACAGGATAGAAAGTCTAGAGATAGACCCAAGCACCTATGGTCACCTAATCTATAGTAAGTAGGCAAGAACATGCAATGGAGAAGGCAGTCTCTTCCATAAATGGTGTTGGGAAAACTGGACAGCTACATGTAAAAGAATGAAATTAGAACATTCCCTAACACCATGCACAAAAATAAAGCATAAAATGGATTAAAGACCTAAATGTAAGGACAGATATTGTACAACTCAGAGGAAAACATAAGTAAAACACTCTCTGACATAAATAGCAAAGATCTTTTTTGATCTACTTTCTAGAGTAATTAAAATAAAAACAAAAATAAACAAATGGGACCTAATTAAACTTAAAAGCTTTTATACAGCAAAGGAAACCATAAAGAAAACAAAAAGCCAATGTACAGAATGGGAGGAAATATTTTCAAATGGAGCAACCAACAAGGGATTAACCTTCAAAATATACAGACTGCTCATACGGCTCAATAACAACAACAAAAACCCAATTAAAGATGGGCAGAAGTTGTAAATAGACATTTCTCCAAAGAAGACCTACAGATGGCCAAAGAGCCCATGAAAAGATACTCAACATCACTAATTATCAGAGAAATGCAAATCAAACCTGCAATGATATATCACCTCACACTGGTTACAATGGCCATCATCAAAAAGATCTACAAATAATAAATGCTGAAGAGGTTGTGGAGAAAAGGGAACCCTCTTATATTTGGGGGAATGTAAATTGATACAACAACTGTAAAGAACAGTATTGACATTCATTAAAAAACTAAAAATAGAGCTAGTTTAGGATCCTGAAATCCCACTCCTGGGCATATATCCTGAGAAAATTCGAAAAGATACGTGCACTCCAGTGTTCATTGCAGCACTGTTGACAATGGAAGCAACAATGGAAGCTAAGACATGGAAGCAACCTAACTGTCCATCAATAGAGGAATGGATAAAGAAGTTGTGGTACAAATATACAACAGAATATTACTCAGCCATAAAAAAGAATGAAATAATGCCATTTGCAGCAACATAGAAGGAACTAGAGATTGTCATACTAAGTGAAGTCAGACAGAGAAAGACAAATATCATATGATATCGCCTATATGTGGAATCTAAAAAAATGGTACAAATGAACTTATTTACAAAACAGAAACAGAGTCACAGATGTAGAAAACAAACTTATGGTTACCAGGAGGGGAAGGGGTGGAGAGTTAAATTGGGAGATTGTGATTGACATATACACACTGCTGTATATAAAATAGATAACTAATAAGGACCCACTGTATAGCACAGGGATCTCTTCTCAGTACTCTGTAATGATTTATATGGGAACAGAATCTAAAAAAGAGTGGGTATATGTATATGTATAACTGATTCACTTTTCTGTACAGCAGAAACTAACACAACATTTTAAATCAACTATACTCCAATAAAATAAAAAAAATAAGAATCAAGGGTTTTGTAAACAATTTTGTCAAAAGAAAAGGACGAACAATGTTTCCTTTTATGAAGATGCAGAAGATTAAGTACGAAGCTACTTTCTGAGTCAGTGGGGATCCAAACCAAGAAGTTGGTTTTGTGCATCTTACATGTGAAATTTTGAATTGCTTAGATACCTAATGGTCTTTGTAGATGTTTGTGTGTTAGGTTTTAGGTCAAAGTTCAGTCTGTTAATTTAATTTTTTGTCCTCAGAAATAAATGGAATATAAAATCATGAGACATAAGAGGTTGTATTTAGGGTGAGTTGACTCGAGTAGAGATGCAGGACTGAGCGCTGGTCTTCTCTGAACAATAAAGTTGCGAAGAGTGAGGCCAGTAATGTTAGAGGAGGGTTAGGAGAGAATGACTCCTGGAGGATGTGTGAAGAAAACAGCTAACAAAGCGTAATGAACTCTTTTAAATGCTGATTGATGCATGGAGTAGGAGGCTAAAAATTACCATTGGTTTTGGTGACCTGGGGCTTCCCTGGTGGTACAATGGTTGAGAATCCACCTGCTGATGCAGGGGACACGGGTTCGTGCCCCAGTCTGGGAAGATCCCACATACCGTGGAGCGGCTGGGCCCATGGGCCATGGCCGCTGAGCTTGTGCGTCTGGAGCCTGTGCTCCACAATGGGAGAGGCCTCAACAGTGAGAGGCCTGTGTACCATAAGAAAAAAAAATTGAGTGACCTGGATGAGAGAACATCAGTGAGGGTAAGTCTTCTTGCATTTGGTTAGAAAATAGAAAGAAATCAAATGAAGACAGAAAACACTGACAACTCTTACACAACATTTGCTGTAAAAGGAATAGTGAAATTAAGCAATACCTGGAAGAGTCTTCTATGGTAATGAGAGAATATTTAAAATGCAGTTACAGAATACTTGAATAATAATGGAAATGATATAATTAAGTGCTAAAAATTGGGGGAGAGTATCAAAAGACTGGGTAAATATAATAAAACTGAAGGTAGCATTCCTGGACCCTGGAAGGTAGCAGTCATGAATTTAAGTTTAGATGAATCAGCAGGGGTCTGTACATTTCTTCAATCATGTTGAACAGACAACACAGAAAAATTGTATTGAATTGTGGAATTTGAGATTTCTTTGCCTGCTGTCCTATTATAGACATGGAGAAACAGCTTCAGTGAGAAAACATATAATAAAAACTAGATTTTGATTGTTCAGTGGAATTTCCTGAAGATTGTAAAATAGCAAGAATTCTCAAGGGCAAACCTTAGAGGATACTATTATGACAAAGAAAAATATTCCACCTATAGACAGATTTATTCTTAACGATGTGTACCCTTTATTCTCTACCTGTCTTTGGAAGTCGTTTTGTGTTGGACAGAGGGTGATATTGACAGCAGAATGGGAATATTTGGCTAACTAATTTTTAATAAAATCTTCTCTCTCTGAGTAAGACTTAAAAAAAAAAAAGAAAAAGGAGAGAAAACACAAACAAGCAACCAAAGGAATTAAAAAGACAACAAAACTACAGTTATAGCAAAGATTAAAAGACTATAAAGAAGTACCAAGATAAACTTTCTATTATTGAAAATATATGTAAAATGAATGAATTCTGAGAAAAATAACACTTATAAAACTGATTCAAAAAAGAATTGTCTAAATGTATACTAGTCATTGAATCAATAGTTAAAATATGCATATAATAAACATGGACCATAATAGTTTTACAAATTGGACAAAACACTCAAGGTACCAAATATTTTGCTCTTATATACATGTTTAAAGATAGTTGAAGTGGAAGAAATGCTTCCCAACTCCTCCTCTGAAGTCAAAACAACCTTGACACCAAAATCAGGATTATATGAGAAAGGAAAATTAAAGTCCTGTTTTGGTCACAAATAAAAATGCAATAGGCCCAAATTAATACAGCAGTGGATAAAAAACCTAGTTAAAAATGACCAAATTGTATTTATCCCAGGAATTCACAAGTAGTTTAACATGCTAAAATCTATAAATATCATTCCCCACATCAAATATTAATTACATACAAAACAAAAATTTGATAAAACGCAGCACTGCAAATGATAACATTTTTTAGCAAAGTAGGAATAAAAGGGAGCTCCTTTAATCTGATAACAGGTTTCCACCAAAATGCTAAAGGAAACATCATTGCTAATGGTGAAACACTTGGAAAATTCCTTTAAAAATCATGAACAATTTAAGGACACATAGTCTTACTATGCTGTTAAATATGGTACCAGCAGTCCTCTCTAGCATACAAGAAATATGTAATACAAGAAATTACTATACTATATGTAATTTATACTATAATGTAACTTACATAAGAAATTACTATACTATATGTAATATATACTATATTACTATACTATATGTATAGTAATACAAGAAAAAGAAATAAAAGTTATCCACACTTAAAAGGAAGAAACAAAATTGTTTTTCTCAAATTATATAATTGTTTACAAAACAAAACAAAACTTCCTCACAAATTTACAGACTATTAGAAACACAAATTTTGCAAGCTGGTTGGAGGTATGAGCAACAATAAAATACCATTGTATTTCTTTAGATCAGCACCAAATACTAAGAAAATCAGATTTTAAGACTGTTAACATTTATTCAATACAATATGAGCAAAATATATTATATACCTAAAAATAATTCTAAAAAAAGTTGTGAAAATATTTTATCAAGAAAAATATAAAACTTTTAAGAAAGGTATTAAAGTAGATCTAAACAAATGAGGAGATAAACAGTTTTATTGCTAGGGGAATTCAGTATTACAGAGTTTTAATTATCACTCAAATTTATCCGTAGACAATGTTAGTTTTATCAAAATCCCTAGAGTTCTTTGTAAATTTGACAGGATGATTCTACAGTTTATGCATAAAAACAAATAAAAAAGTAAACAGTCCTATAGCAGAAAAATAAGGTGGGAGCCCTGCCTTATGATTATGCAGATTTACTCTTAAGCTATATTAATTTTAAAAATATGGCACAGGAGTAGATAAATTGACCAGTGAAACAGGAGATAACCCAATAACATACCCAAGCTTATTTGGACATTTACTATACAGTACAGGGAGTATTTTTAATAACTGTGGGAAAATAGTCAATAAATAGGACTGGGACAGTTGGGCATCCATATGGAAAAACTGAAGATGGATCCCAATCTCACAACACATACGAAAATAATTATCAGATAGATTAAGGATTTAACTGTGAAAGACAAACCTAAAACTTTTAGGGCAAAAATAGGAAAACATCACTGTGGGAAAATCCAGTCTTCTCAGTGAGGTATTTCTTCAAGAGGACAGAAAAACTACTACTACAAAAGTAAAGACTGATAACTTACACTATATTAAAAATTAAGAATTTGTATTCATTAGAAGTCACCATAAATAAAGTGAAAATCAAGCCACACTCTAGAAGAATGTATTTGTAACACACAACCAATAAACAGCTAGTATGCAAAATATGTAAGGAATTCCTACAAATCAGTAAAAGACAGATAATGCAATAAAAAAAAATAGGAAGACAATATCTACAGGCGTTTCTCAGAAGGGAAAATAAGAATAGTGAATAGGTACATGAAAAGGTATCAGTCTCATTAAAGATCAGGGAAATGCAAATTAAGAACATTGTGATCTTCTGTTTTATTCCCTAAATTGGGACAAATTAAGAAGATTGATAGTACCAAGTATTGGTGAGGACATGTACACAACAGATTTAGAAAAAATAATTAACATTTCCTACTAAAACTGAAGATGTTCATACACTACAATCAGCAATTCTCCTATGTACTTACTTTAGAGAAGGGTTTATACATATGCACCAGAAGTAAAAGAATGTTTATAGCGTCAGTTCACAGTATCAAAAAGCTGGGAGATCCCAAATGTTCATCAGCAGAAGAACAGATAAATATATTATGGTATATGCATATAACACTGTAAATTTATACACAACAAAGATGAATCTTAAAGATAGAATGTTGAGTGAAAAAACCAAACCACAGTGATGATAACATTCTTAAGTTGAAGAAAAGATAATATGGTATTTAGGGCACAATAAAACCACAATAAAACCAAAAAAGGTGGGGAGTATGCAAACATAATATTCAAAATTGTGGTTATGCCTAGAAGGTGAGGCAGGAGGACAGGATAGGAAAAGAGCACAGAGGTATTAGGTACATGGTCATTCATTTTATTAGTTATGCCTTATAAATTAAATCTATGTCACATGTATTCTTTGGACATGCCAAATATAGCATAAAAAGATGAAAAAGAAAAAGAATTAAAAGACAATAGTAGTAAGAGCTGCTTAAATGAATCAAAAAGCAGAATTTAAAACTGAGAGAATAAAAATAATTGTGAGTCTTTGTTTCTCTATTTTGGGTTTTCATGAGTATTTTTATGGAATGACAGGGAAAGCAAATCAAGATGCCATTATTTATTCACATTATAACCTAGATTTCTAAAGATTAGGTATTTTTAACTTGTATGTAAACTGTACTTATCATGCATACTTATGAACATTTTCTTTATATATATATATATGTATATTTATTTATTAGAAGTGGAAGTCCTTTATAATTTCTATGAATAAAACTCAAATAAACATGAGTATCTACAAATAAAAAAATTACAAATGTACACACACAAATCAAGAGTAATTGTAAAATATATGTACAAAATATTCTAGGAAGCTTTAATATGATAAAAATTATTTTAAAGTTGTAAAGGTACTTTTAGATTTTCAACTAGAAAAGTTGAAGACTTGAAATTTAAAGTCTAGGTCATTTGGTACAAGAGGTGCTTCTACAGCTGGTAAGACAGTAAACCAAAGATTTATACAGTGTTCAGGGACCTTGCCACCTGACATTTCTCCATCAGAAAATTGGTTGGGTTTCTAGAGTCTGGTAGTTGACTTGTTTTCTGTCGATGGACATATACCAACAAACCCCTTTCTCATTTTGCTTCTTTACAACCCACCTACCTTATTTAGGTACACAACCACCCACTGGATATCTTGAGGTATATATATGGGCAATTTGCAGGGGACTTTTTGTTTGTTTTCTAAAAACTTTTTGGGAAATAACAAAGAAAGTATCTGTTATCTGATCACACATACATTTTGCCTGCTGTATTTGTTTTTCTGTTTTTTTACAACATCTATCCAACCCTACCACTAGCACAGTCCTTCCTGAACTGTCTGTTCACAGGGTCTGACTGGAACATGTGGCCACCATAGGACACTTTAAAATATTGAACCAAGAAATGTCATCACTAGCAATAATTTCTTCTGGATTTTCAAGGATATTCTGTTTATAAAATCCTGTGATAAAATATATTACTGGGGACCATACAGTTTAAGTTACCAGCCAACACCTTTTCCAGGTATTTAGTAACAGCTCAGAATGAGGTTCTTGGGCTCCAGATAGGCCTAGAGGGCTGGAAAGCAGATGGGATAGACAGAGGGATGGGACCAGGGTCAAGTTGTAACCTATGTTATAATTTTGTGAAAGTTCTCAGAGTTAATCCAAGATAAATTATTTCATCTCCTTTTGTTATAACTGGGAAACAAAAAAGAGTATATTCAAAAACTATTTCAGGAAGTCAGATTTGTAGATTAGGATGAAAAGCATAAAGTTTCTAAGAGAAAAGTATTTCACAGGATAGTCTTGGGAATCTTAGAGGAGATAGTATTAGAATCAGAAATTAATAATCATTAATAATCAGAAATTAATAATCAGAAATCTTAACAACTTTACTATAAACCAGACAGCAGTGGTAACTAGTCACCATGCTGTACATTACATCTTAAGGGCACTTATGTTTTTAAAATATAACAATATTATATTTTTCATTTGCATTTTCTAAATGGATTACTAAACACATTCTTGACTAAATTAGATGAGCATGGTTAGACTGGGATTTTTTTCCCTTTTCATATTTATCTTCAGGTAAATCAAATTGTAATTTGAAATACCCATTCAGCTGCTTAATTTTTTTAAGTTCCTCGCTATAGTTTCAACTAGTGGGCAGAGGGAGAGCTGAAAAAATATATATCCTAAAAAATGTAGGGAAAATGTTCCCTCTGTATATTGTTTTCCTGATTTTAATGAGGCTACCATGAATCAGAATGCTGGAAACTTGCAGTAACAAACCAAAGTTAAGAAGATTCTGAGTGGTCAAATCAACCTTATGACATAGGAAACTATGATTTTTCCAGCATGAGGTCTTAAAATACAGGACATGAACATGAATCAGAGGAGTAATGGACATATCCTGAAAAATAGTAAGTCCTTTCAAGGAGAAAAAGAACATGTGTTAGTAGTAAGAGAAAATATGATGACCATCCATTCAGCCAGTCATTTAACAAATACTAATGAACACATCATGTGCCGGGTGGGAGATACAAGAATGCCTAAAGCAAGGCACGTAAGTCTTAATTTAGTGTGTGAAAAGAGGACAGAATGGATGATGTGTTGAAATCGTGAACTAACAGGTTGTGGGTGAAGCCTGCGATCCTGTGTGTGAGTCGAGTGCTCCTGCCACTGGGAGCTATAACTGGCCGAGCAAAACATGTTACAGAGACAGAGGGTTTTTTTCCTTCGAGTTTAAAGTGTAATATGATCAGAACCATATGCTGTGAATTTCACAAAGGATAATATTACTTGACTAGGAAAGAGAAGCGGGTCCTCTAACCAAAACACAGGGAGGCGTCCAGCCCAAGTCCATCCTTTGATGAGGGAACTGGGAGTTGGGAATGGGTTACTGGATGGTGACATATATCCTGGCTCTAAATATTTAAAAGTATAACTAGATCCATCCAAGTTTCTCTGACTCCGCCCGTATTTTTTACCACAGGCCAATGAGGTAGAGGAAGCCCTCTGAGAGGAGGCGTCTTCATGGGACCTTCAGCAGCACAGCTCCAAGAGCAGCAAGTTTTTCCACTCCGCTCTTCTGGCCCTTCACTGCAACCTCAATCTCAGCTGACAATTCCTAATTTTTAAAAAATTAATTTATTCATCAATTAAACAAATATTTGTGAAGCACTTAACTACACGTCAGGAACTGTGTTAAGCATTAGAGATATAATGGTAAACAATATGGTCACAGCCCTATCCTCATGAAAATTACAGTCCAGTGTTGAATATAATTTATCAGGTATTTGTTTAATTCTCTTGTGCTTCTTGTTATTTGGAGGCTATAAAAGCGGACATTGTCTCTGTCCTCTAGGAGTTAACAGTTTGCAGAGACATATACATCAAATTTAAAAATATAAGGCAGTACACAATCAGCAAAACAAAGCACCACCAGGTACTGGAATCTCCAGTGATGTAACAGTCAATGCTTCCTCGGGGGCATCCACTGCTTCCCAGCACGACAGTCACAGCACCAACCAGGCAGTGTCTTACGTCAAACAAGTGGTATCTTCCTCTGTCATCTGTCCCTGGAGTGTACATAACAGAGAGGCAAAGACCCTGGAACTTGCAAAAAGAAAGAAAAATCACATTAGTGTGGATACTTGCAAGAAAACCAGAACTTTCCATTTAGAAGCTAAAAGTGGTTCAACTGGCATTCGACCAGTGAGGAAGCTGAGTGATGGCTTAGTTTAAAACATCAACCAGGGCTTCCCTGGTGGCGCAGTGGTTGAGAGTCCGCCTGCCGATGCAGGGGACACGGGTTCATGCCCTGGTCCGGGAAGATCCCACATGACGCAGAGCGGCTGGGCCCATGAGCCATGGCCGCTAAGCCTGCACATCCGGAGCCTATGCTCCACAACGGGAGAGGCCACAACAGTGAAAGGCCCGCATACCGCAAAAAACAAAACAAAACAAAACAAAAAATCAACCAAAGTCAGCGAACAAACAAAAGGACAAAATATTAATATCAAAAAACAATTTGAAGATAACTGTGCAACTGATATATTTTCTCCTCTATCTCACTCCTGCTCAGGGACTTAATCAAAACTAAAAACACAGGGCATCTTTTCTGCAGGTCCCCAATGACTGTCTGTTACCTTCTTCTCTCTTCTTCTTTTATTGTGAGTACACTGTTCCCTTGGGTGAGACTTGCTCAGAGACCCCTGTCAAGGCCCTCTCTCCAGGGGAGATCTCTCCCTTATACCTGTCAAAATTATGTTAATCTGCCTATGGGAGAATCCAGCCCTGATTTTGCCAAACAATTACTTTGGAGCTATTGATTAAGGACACCTTTCATCATATGACTGCACAAAATGATTGAATCATTTCACCTCTTGATTCAAGTTATTTCTTTTCACTTTGTACAACTATCAGACGATTTTATTGTTCATGAAGATAGCTTTTTACTCACAGAGCAGGAAACGTTGTCTGAGGCTTACAGGGAAGAAACTCAAATATTAGCAATGAGAATAACACAATAACAAGCCTTGTCAGGAATACACAGTTAACTATCGACTCCTTCATCTTATTTCCCCCTCTCCCACAGAAGTGCCCTCCACCTCCTTGTGTCACCCCAATCAAAACATGTTATATGCTGCTAATTACTGAGGGCTCAGAATCCTAATCCTTCACACCTTGGTCATTAGCCAGTCTAATAATAATGTGAGAAATCCAAAGGGCGAGGGTCATTGTCACACTTCCAAGCAGCTTTCCTAATTGTCCTCTGTTCACCTGGCACAGTAAAAGTCTTCTTATTCTGATAGTTATGTTTGGCAGGTTGTTTACCTTCTTTTATATACTGATATGCTCATTTTCCCTCAATATGGTCAAAATAATGGCTCAATTATATTTTTAAAGATAAAATGAAGAATAAGAAAAGTAACCTATGAAATTTACTCTAAAAGAACACATTTGCAAACACAAAGTTTTAGATGGATATCTGAAAAATATTGCATTACAGTTCTAACCAGAATACAGTGGGCTTTTAAAAAATTAATTACTTTCCATAAGCTTATCATTATAGATTGTTTACTAGGTTTTCATGAGTCACCATATTACAAGTGTACATTCAGATTTTAGTTGTTCCTACTCTGTGCAGTCTCAAAGGCCGTAAGTTGGACACAGTACTCAAATTCTTGAATGAAGCATAATATGTATCAATAAGAAATTAATTCATTTTGCAGTGAGTGAATCTTTGAACATCACCATTATATTGTTTAAAACATACCTTGCTGATTTTTAACAAGAAACAAATCACAGAAAAATCTAACTTTGTTTTTTTAAAAAAGAAAAAGATAATATTTTGAAACAAAACATAATAAAAAGTGCTTTATCTTCCAAAGCCAGAAGTGTGGAGTTAGCAGCACAGTGGCTGACCCCAGTTTTCAGTATATTCTCTGTTCTAAGGGACATTGACAGGAAATGGTCAGCCTGGAGATACAATGAAAGGAAACTCAGCAGTGAAGGTTTCACTGATAACATGTGATTTGAAGTCAGTGAACGGACCTAACAGTCATTCACCAGCTTAGGCCAAAGTGTATAATAATCCAAAGGTGCCATTAAAATCTTGTCATAAAAGCACACAAGGATGGCATTTGACACAGGAGGAAGGGCACAACATTTTCCTACTAATAGTTTGGTTGCAATAACTGGTATCAATATTAAGGTATTATTTCACAACATTCTGTTTACCTAACCTATATTTGTCCTAAAGTTTCTTATGTTATACAATAAATGATGGTTAATTTTTAAAGTAATTTCCTTTATAATAGAACTTAGACTAACCAGAATACAACTCCTTTCCTTCTCATCTCCTACTATTTTTCTCCACCTGTCATTTTCCCCTTTATCTTAGAGAATAGCTGTTCTTAGTAGACAAATTACCAAAATTTAATGTTTTATTTTCATAATTTTGGATAGAACTCATCCTATATTTTCTTAAATGGAGGGTGCCCTCTGAGCAATCACTTAACTTTTTCTAACATCAATAATTGTAATGAACTATATTAGAAAGTCCTCAGAGACCACAGGGAGTATAACACTCTTGTTCCTGCAGAAAGTCCCCCACAACTTAGGTTTGTTGTTCTATCTGCTTTTCATAGTATTTTTTTTTTAATCACCTTCCTTGTTACTAGGCTGCCAGGCTAACAAGATGCAGAGGAATAAGAGTTTGAATTCTCAGACATAAGTGTGCTTGTTCTTGGTTACCTTCCTCAACACTTGTAGTTTATTTCTTTGACCTCAGAAAGTGAATAGGCAAATTTGTTAAATTATGGGTAAAATAAGAGAAAATAAATGTTGGGTGGAAATTCGAAGACTTTCATTTAGTAAACTTCAGTACTTCGACTTTTAAATTAGATTTTATTACTCAAACATCCTTTGCAGAATTCCAAGTTTTCAATTCTTTTAAATAGGTAGTAAATAGATGTAAAGCTGACTTTAGTTAGGTGAAGTTGTTTTGTATCTGTGATTTACAGTAAACAGCAACACCATCCAATGGAAATATATTGTGTCACATATTTAATTGTAAATGTCCTACTAGACCTAATAAAAAGCAAAAAGAAAAAGAAACAAGTGGAATTAATTTTAATAATATATTTATATAAGCCAATATATCTAAAATATCATTTCAACATATAAAATTGATATATTTTTTCACTATTTTATTCATACTAAGTCTCTAAAATCCCATGCATGTTTTGCACATACAGCCTCAACTTCAACTAGGCAATTTTAAACTGTTCAATAGTCACATGTAGCTGGTGGTATTCATATTAGACTGCACAGGTACAGAATTTTTTTTCCTTAAACTTTAGGTCTCTGTGTGTCTAATCAATAGCCTTTTGAAAAGTTACAGTGGAGTTAATGGAAAGTCATCCTATGTAAAATGGCCTTGTTTACCTAGAACTATGGGGAGAAAAATGTGTTTTGCTCAGTTGGGGCATCAGAATGTACATTTTGCTGGTAAATTATGACCTCCCAAGTTTATATTTTTCTATTAATAATATCTGAAGTGGCTCTTAAAGTCAGTACTTCATGAAAAAGTCAAAGTATTCATGGAGAATGGTTGAACTCACTCTCTAGGGATGTTAATTATAATTTACAATGCATATTTATATACAATCAATTTACCCAACAAATCTTAGTCATGCATCTCCTATGTGAGAGGCTAAGTGTAGAGAGATGAAGGGTTGAGAAATCAGACTTTCTTCTCTCAGGAAGTATCCATTCTGGTAAGTGAGAAAGAGATATAAATCAAACAATCAGGTAACTAAAATCAGATAAAATCACAACCATGTGAACTGCTGTAAAGGAGTACACTGTTTTATGAACATAAAAAATGTTTGACCTGGGGGCAAGGTCAGAGAAAACTTCCTTGAGGAAGTGGTGCTTGAACTGAGATCTGAGGGGTGAGTAACCCTGACAAGCAGAAAGGAGCTGGGAAGCATAGCCAGGCAGTTTGATTTCAAGCTCTAGTTTTGTCTCATGAAGAAACTGGTTGTGAGAAACCTTCCCTGTGGCTGAGGGAATAGTTCTCACCCAGACTGAATTCTTGACTTTTCTTCTTGAGGGTCTCTCATGAGCCCAGGACTCTTTTCCTGCAACTTTGGGGTCAAGCTGGGAGATTTCCTTCTGTTCTAGGGATCTTCATACTCTCATTTCTGCTGAGACGTCTAGTACACTTCAGGACTCCTTCAATTATGCATTTTATCTTTTATTTAAAATGCAACATATGAAATACATGTGAACAGGAATTTCCATATAATTAATTCACCAGCAGGTAAAATCTCCTGCAAGATATTTAAAATCATACAACTCTTATAAATCAGTAAAACACAAACAAAAAAATCAAAACAAAACTAACTTAAAAAAATAATTCAGTGAATAAAATGGGCAAAGGACAAAAGTAGGCAATTCACATAAGAAGAAACACAAAATCACATGAAGCTCAGCAGTTATCAAAGAAATAACAATAATATCTATTGATTTTGTTTAGCTTATCTTACTGAGAAAGATGCCAAGGAGCATGGTGTGTCTGTAAGGAAATAGGTATGTATTCTAACATACCACTGGGTAGAAGAGTTGTCTGGTGCCACCTTTCTGGAGGACAATTAGTCAATATGCACTAAAAGACTTAAGAGTATATACCCACTGACCCAGTATTTCCACTATTGGACATTATTCTGAGGAACTAATCAGACAGGTAGTAAAAACAAATGAATAAGTTTGGGGCTAAAAGACAACCCACAGAATGGGAGAAAATATTTGCAAATGAAGCAACTGACAAAGGATTAATCTTCAAAATTTACAAGCAGCTCATGCAGCTCAATAACAACAACAACAAAAAACAACCCAATCCAAAAATGGGCAGAAGACCTAAATAGACATTTATCCAAATATATACAGATTGCCAACAAACACATGAAAGAATGCTCAACATCATTAATCATTAGAGAAATTCAAATTAAAACTACAATGAGTTATCATCTCACACTGGTCAGAATGGCCATCATCAAAAAATCTAGAAACAATAAATGCTGGAGAGGGTGTGGAGAAAAGGGAACACTCTTGCACTGCTGGTGGGAATGTGAACTGGTACAGCCACTATGGAGAACAGTATGGAAGTTCCTTAAAAAACTACAAATGGAACTACCATATGACCCAGCAATCCCACTAGTGGACATATACCCTGAGAAAACCATAATTCAAAAAGAGTCATGTACCACAATGTTCATTGCAACTCTATTTACAATAGCCAGGAGATGGAAATAACCTAAGTGTCCATCATCGGATGAATGGATAAAGAAGATGTGGCACATATATACAATGGAATATTACTCAGCCATAAAAAGAAACGAAATGGAGTTATTTGTAGTGAGGTGGATGGACATAAAGTCTGTCATACAGAGTGAAGTAAGTCAGAAGACAAAGACAAATACCGTATGCTAACACATATATATGGAATCTAAGAAAAAAAAATGTCATGAAGAGCCTAGGGGTAAAACGGGAATAAAGACGCAGACCTACTAGAGAATGGACTTGAGGATATGGGGAGGGGGAAGGGTAAGCTGTGACAATGTCAGAGAGTGTCATGGACATATATACACTACCAAATGTAAAATAGATAGCTAGTGGGAAGCAGCTGCATAGCACAGGGAGATCAGCTCGGTGCTTTGTGACCACCTGGATGGGTGGGATAGGGAGGGTGGGACGGAGGGAGATGCAAGAGGGAGGAGATATGGGAACATATGTATATGTATAACTGATTCACTTTGCTATAAAGCAGAAACTAACACACCATTGTAAAGCAATTATACTCCAATAAAGATGTAAAATAAAAAAGTTTGGGGCTATATTAGTTAAATAAAACATAAAATGGAACACAGCTAAATATCCAACAATAGAGGACTGGTTAAAAATTATAATATATTAACACAAACGAATATATTGTAAAGTATGACATATGTGTATTTATTCAGAAGTTATTCATAGTATTCTGATAAGTGAAAAGAAAAACAGAGTATGAAGCAGTATGAATAACATTATTCTGGTTTTTTTTGTAAAAATGTCTGCACACACGGGCAGTATGTGAGTGTACTCACATTGGAAGAAGTCTGGAAAATATAGCAAAGTTTTAACACACAGCAGTGTGATTATGTATAATTATTTTTTCGTTTATTCATCTAAGTTTTCTGCTTTTAATAGCAGTTTCCTCTCATACTTAAAAAGTAAACATACTTTTTAAAATAATACTTTCTCATTTAGAAAATTTTAAAAAATATATAAAAGGAAAAGAAAGCAAAAAAAGTATTCATTGTATTACCATCCAAAGACAGTTGCATTAATGTCGTGAAGCATTTCCCTTTAAACTTTTTTTTAAACTATAACTTTTTTTTTTTTTGCTGTACGCGGGCCTCTCACTGTTGTGGCCTCTCCCGTGGCGGAGCACAGGCTCCGGATGCGCAGGCTCAGTGGCCATGGCTCATGGGCCCAGCAGCTCCGCGGCATGTGGGATCTTCCTGGATCGGGGCACGAATCCGCGTCCCCTGAATTGGCAGGCGGACTCCCAACCACTGCGCCACCAGGGAAGCCCTAAACTATAACGTTTTAAAAACAGTTTCGATCAATTTTATTTGGGCTTCTGAGACGACTGCTAACCCTTGCCCAAGGGACAAGCCTTTATAGATGATTTTCTTGTATCCAATCACAGGGTTTTTCTATAACAGGGTAATAACTTTACAATTAGATTGGCTGAATTTAAGCTTTATCCAGATACCCTTGTAAAAGGAGACACCTCCTCTCCCCATTTCTTGGTGTGTTTAATTCACTCAGGTGTGGTTTTTCCAGTGATTCTCCTTAGGAATTTTAACTGAATAGGTAAGTGCCTATTAACAATCACAGAAGACAGTCCTGCAAATACCTAAAATTAGCATTAAGAATAAGATTATTAATAGTCTTATTTAAGAAACACAGTGGCTAAGAAGATAGCATCTGGAGCCAGATTACCTGGGTTCAAATCCTAGTTCTGCACTTTCTAGCTATATAACCTAGGATAAGTTACTTAACTTTATG
Source organism: Platanista minor (assembly GCA_004363435.1). Classification (NCBI taxonomy): domain Eukaryota; kingdom Metazoa; phylum Chordata; class Mammalia; order Artiodactyla; family Platanistidae; genus Platanista; species Platanista minor. The sequence continues at coordinate 19,139 of RJWK010008175.1, read as the reverse complement.
TGCCTTAATTTCCTCTTAAGTAAAATTGGAAAAATAAAGGCAACAACCTCGTAAGTTGTTGGAAACATTAAATGTTAAAACAGACAAAACCCTTATATTAGTATGTGTCACAAATATAAATGCTCAGTAACAGTTTATATCATTATTCAGAAACCATACCTACCTAGAAATCATGTCAGATGCACAGAGGTTAAAGGGTGCAGAGTATGGAAATGTGTATGTGGCTTCAACAGTACAACCGACTGGACAAACGTGTACCCTACGTGGATCACCACCATTCCTTACAATGACTCTTTAAAATAAATGTTGTTTCTACTTTTGGGTTATGTAATTGGGGTTCCTAAGGTTAAGTAACTTCTCAAAGACACACATAGTTAAAGGAGATGGAACACGGTGACTGAGAAGGGTGGTGCTCCCTTGGCTTATGACTTTCACCTGCTGGGGCAATTTCTGGACTAAGAAAATCTAAAAGGCAGAGATAAAGTTGCCATAATGTTTTTCATATTTTCCCAGTTCTTCAATAACAGAATTAATTCAGTACTATTTATGGAGCACCTGCCGTGGGCCAGGCACTATTGTAAGAACGGAAACTACCTCGTCCTTTAAGAGTTTATTTTCTAGATGGAGAGACAGGCAATAAACAAAGAGTGTGCCAATTATTAAGCTCCCGTTTCTCATCTCCAAACCACCCTCCTCCTATACTCAGCTTTAGGATGGTGGGGTGCACGTGCACCCTTCTGCAGCCAGCCCTGGGTACCTGCTGTCTGGCACGGTAGCAGAGGTGGAACCTGCTCGCTGTGGCTCCTGCAGGCTCCTGCTCAGCTCTGCAGACCGGGGGCCCCCTGACCTCACCGCGCCCCTCTTCGCTCTCCATTTTCTGGAAGCCGGGAGCTCTAGGAGCTGCGAAGTGAGAGGGTGCCCACGGAGATGGGCGGAGCAAACTGACAGGCCCTCCAGGTGGGGCGGAACATGTCCGCTTTGACCCCTGGTCCCCTGTTGGGCTCTGCCAAAAGGGGGCGCCATAGGGGAGTGGAGGGCTGCATAAGAAAAGTGTTCTACTTCAAAAACATCAGCCTCGACAGTCTAAGCTGCCTTTTCAGAAGTCTGGGCTTCAAGTAAAATGGGACTAAGGTACTAAGATTAGTATATCCAATCTCTTCCCTTGGTGTCCCCAGCCCCAAGCTGCTTCCAGCAGTGGGTACCCCTGTGATATCTTAGAGTTGTCTTCTTACTTTTCTAACACTTTCAGTTTACTAAGTTAAAATACGATACCTCAGTGATTGTACCATTAGTTACCTAGTTATTATCCCATGTTGAACAAGTACTAGCTCCAATTTTTCACTTATAATTGATGCCATGAAGATTGTGGATAAAACTTTTTCTTCTTCAGTATTTAGGATTATTTCTTTAAGATAGATTTCCAAAAATGGAATTACTGTGTTAAAGAATACAGCTGTTTTAATACTCTGTGTATATTTATACACACTCACATATGGCTAAAAATACATATATGTGTATGCATATGTATCTTTACACAAGAGTTTGCCAATTATTCTTCACGTAATGAATGGGAATGTTGATATCTTTTTCTTAACCAGTCCTTAGTAAAATTATGTGTATATATATAAATTCTATCTTGTTTTTAATTTACTTGCACTGTATTACTAGCATAGTCTAGAATATTTTCATGTTTATTACATAAATTTTGAGACTGAGTTAAAGTTATTTTCAATAATTCATTGTTCTTCTAAATGTTTCATGTCAATAGTCTAATGGAATTTATATTTTAAGTCATGCCCATGATAGGAATGAGTAAGACTCTAGGAAATGATTTTATTCTTTCTAGCTTTCAGAATTCCAGAAAAAAATAGGCATAATTTAAATATAGTTCCTTAATCGTCCTAAGATACATTCAGAAAGTGATCTCTAGAGAGGAGTAGTATAGATTTTTAATAGTTTATGAATGAGCTACAAATTATAGCTATTTATTTTCTTTTAAAAATAATGAATATAGGGCTTCCCTGGTGGCGCAGTGGTTGAGAGTCCGCCTGCCGACGCAGGGGACGCGGGTTTGTGCCCCGGTCCGGGAGGATCCCACATGCCGTGGAGTGGCTGGGCCCGTGGGTCATGGCTGCTGAGCCTGTGCGTCCGGAGCCTGTGCTCCGCAGCGGGGGAGGCCACAGCAGTGAGAGGCCCGTGTACCGCAAATAAATAAATAGATAAAATAATAATAATAATAATTAATATAAGCTTTTCATTGGATAACAAACAGTACTGCAAACTCCTTAATAGAGAAAATTGCATTTAACCAAACTCTACTCTTCACGAGACTACTTAGTAAATCACCATGCACTCAATGACTACTAATAATTTCATATTTTCTATTTCTTCTTCATTTTTTTTATTTTTTACTGCCGTTATATAGTCTTTTGAACCAGGGTAGATAATTTTCCATTTTCAACTATCACCTTCACTTACTAAACTCAACTTGTTTCCTCTGATTACTTTTTTTTTTTTTCTTCAGTACGCGGGCCTCTCACTGTTGTGGCCTCTCCCGTTGCGGAGCACAGGCTCCGGACGCGCAGGCTCAGTGGCCATGGCTCACGGGCTTAGCCTCTCCACGGCATGTGGGATTTTCCCGGACTGGGGCACGAACCCGTGTCCCCTGCATTGGCAGGTGGACTCTCAACCACTGCGCCACCAGGGAAGCCCTCCTCTGATTAGTTTTTGATCAAAGGATTAAATTAATCAAGGACTCTTTTTAATCCATTAGTGGTACATTTTTTACATGTGGAGTGAGGGTTTTGGAGGATTGAATAGATACTGTCCTTAAAAGTAGGAATATCATATGTTCTTTTATGGATGAGTGACAAAAACAGTAAATATGTGCTGCAATCCATTCTCCCTTTCTTTTTAGTAACAAATCTTTAGTTTTATCCTTGCAATGACGAGCTGGCCAACCGTCCACCTTTCCCATGCCCTCTGGCAACTAGGATGACTGGTGAGATATAAGTGGAAGTTATTGGATGGGATTTCTGGAAAGACCTTTTGGCCTTTCTTTCCCTTTCTCCTGTAGCCTAACAGAAACAGTGATATGATGGTTGGAGCTCCAGAAACCACCCTGTGCCCATGAAAATAGAAAACATGTGCTGAGTACAGCAAAGCAGAAAGAAGAACATAGTTCCCTGATATATAGTGTAGATAGATAGATGATAGATAGTTAGATAGATATACCATAATTCCTTCAAACTTGTTAAGCTTTCTAGCTTCAGATTCCTTTAACATGAGACAGAGCTAAATGTTTCTTGGTTAACTATTGTCACTAGAAGGCAAATAAAATTATTAACCACATCTCTTCAATGATGAAATAGTGATATCACATGTGAACAGATAAATTAGATTTATTTTTATTTCTCCTTCTACTTTAATTGGTTTACAGTAATAAATTTGAATATATTTATTTTATTATACAGGTATCTTATTGTGTATTTAAAAATTGCTCTTAGATATTCTAAGCTTTATAGATCTTTAGATTTTACCTTAACATCTTTGGATAGCATCTGCAAAAGCAATCATCAAACATTTGAGAAATGGGGACAAGAGGAATACCTACTTTGTAAGATAATATATATCTAAGCACTCAGTAAACTTTAAAGGAATATATAAATATTGGCTGCTATCCAACCGGGTAGATCCCATGAAGCCAAGGTTAAATAATGAGAATAAAAAATAATTACATTAAAGATAAATCAATGAAAGTAATTCTGAGATAAAAAGTAAGTATATTCTTATATGCCTTGGCAGCACAGAATTTCATACAAATTCCTTTTACAATCCTACCATTAGCTAGGGAGAATTTATTTTTTTCATTGGAGGTATCATTATTTTGTAAAGATTAGACAACGAGTATTGGCTCATTTTAAGAATAGTCTGTGTGAAAATACAGCTTATGCAGTCTCATAGGGCTGCATGCTGTGCTGTGAAAACAGCAGGGAAGTTTTATAAAGAGTAACTTCACTCACAGTTTTCAATATTAAAAAAAAAAAAGGTTCTGTTTCACTGACATCGACCTGTACTCCAGCTGTTTGTGCATATTTTTGTGTGACTCTGCACTTTCCTTGGAGATTAAGAAGGTCTCATAAAGAAATCACTCTTTCCAAAACAGGCAATTTGCTTTTTAAGACGTTGCATAGAATGTTCTCCAAAGGAAGCGAAGGAGAAGCCTGAGCCCACGGGAAAGACAGCTCTGCAAAGTCAAGTCGTAGGACCGAGGTCTGCAGGGGGGAAGCCAAAGGTAAGAATGAACATGCATGCATTTATATTCAGACATATTATTTGAAGCAGGACAGAAATTTGTATTTGGTAAAAAAAATAAGCCAACATTGTTTTTAGAATTATCAAAACCTTTCTTTTCAACTTAGCTTAAACAGTTAAATACACACTCACTCACTCACAAGAGCTCACTCACAAGAGCTAAGAGCCTAGTTCATTGCATGGAACACCAAATTTTACATAACTGATAAACCTGGGCATTTATTCTTTGAATTGAATCTAAAAACATGTATTAGGTTTAATAAGTTCCATTGATGAGTTGCTAAGTTTACTTCTTTCAGAGTTCAATTTTTCAATTAATTATACCACCCAATTTCAGTACCTACCCGGTAAAAAGACTTCTATGGAATAGGAAGTGAATAAAACTTAACCTCCAGGCTTTTGCAGTCCACTAAGAGAAGGTACACACATCTGATGGCCAGAGTGGCATAAACAAAGCTCAAAGGATACAGTAATTCAGATAAACAACTAGGTGGTGATGCTGAACGGTTGCCCAGTTCCTCATTGCATCTTACCACCCATCAAACTAGCTCAACCTGTTCATTTCTAAGTGTGCAGCTTTTAGAAAGAGCACAAAAATAGAGTTTGGACAATACAAAAGGGAACATGTTACTCTATATTAGAAACAAGAGAAGAGCTGATAGACCTTTTGTTAAATGATTATCCCTGTTAAACCTTTAAACAACTATGCCAAATGCAAAATACACATTCATACTTTGTGATTTAGAGGACTTTTGTTTTTTACACGTGGGCAGGACAGGAATAAAGACACAGACCTACTAGAGAATGGACTTGAGGATATGGGGAGGGGGAAGGGTAAGCTGTGACAGTGTCAGAGAGTGTCATGGACATATATACACTACCAAATGTAAAATAGATAGCTAGTGGGAAGCAGCTGCATAGCACAGGGAGATCAGCTCGGTGCTTTGTGACCACCTGGATGGGTGGGATAGGGAGGGTGGGACGGAGGGAGATGCAAGAGGGAGGAGATATGGGAACATATGTATATGTATAATTGATTCACTTTGTTATAAAGCAGAAACTAACACCATTGTAAAGCAATTATACTCCAATAAAGATGTTAAAAAAAAAAAAGAGTGCTTATCTTAAGTAAGATTTTTGTTACATTTCATTCCCAAAGAATTTTGCAAAAGAATGTATATTCAATTTATTATAAACCTCTTTGAAATAAAAATCTAAATTTAGTTCACAGGCAACATTTCAAGACCATAACTTTTGTGTTACATAAGGTATACATATTGCTAAACTTGTATATTTAACAAAGACCAGATTAAGACCAGATTAAGAACTGTCCACTTAGTTTCTGTGGTGTGAAAAGCCAAGTTAGGTAATGAGACACTTTGCAAAGATTTATAAGTAAGGTTATTAAAACCACATATCAAATGAAAAATTGTTGATAAAGCTGCCATGTGTAGAAATCTTCATTATCTAAATGAATAAAAGCATTCTGAATGGCAAGAATTTGCCTAAGTAAATCAATTTTAGATATAGGGATTGGAGTGGAGAAGGAGGGATGTAATTCTATATGATACAGGACTCATCCTCCAGCTGCTTGTAATATAGCCTAACGTATCACTAATTAAAAAAAAAATTACTATAGCAGCAGTGCTGAAAATGAATCAACAGAGGTTAAGAATGGATGAAGAGGTAGCAGTTAAAATATTGGATGTTTCTTGGAGTTGACTAGGACTATTTTAGTGGATATTCATTTATTCAAAAAATACTTGTTAAATATTAAATACATGCCAGACACTGTTCTTGCACTGAGGATCCAGCCATGAGTAAAACAAACAAAAGTCATCATCCCATGGAACTAAAATTCCACTGGAGAAGATTTACAATAAGGTAAATATGGAAAACGTCTAGTATTTTACATAGTGACAAGTGGGTAGGGAAAAAAGAAATTAGGGAAGATAAATCTGAATGCCATTGTGAGTTAAATTTTAGATGGAAAGTCCAGGGAATTGCCTCCCTGAGAGAGTAGCTTTTGAGTGGATAGAAGTGAGGGAGCTAACCATGAAGACCTATCTCGAGGAGAGCATTTCATGCAGAATGAGCTGCAAATGTGAGTCTGTGAGACAAGAACACGCCTGGGCAGTGAGTCTGTCTGTTGTACGGCAGAAGGAACAGGGGGAGAAGAGTAGGAAATGAGACAGGAAGGTAGCAAGGAACTAGGTTATGCAGAACCTGGAGATCATTGTAGGACTTCAGTGTTTACTCCAGATGAATGGGAAGACTGTGTCAACTACTTACCTATTTTCTTTTGGTTCTAAAGGCCCCCTAAAATACTTGCCTGTATATGATGCTGGGGTAGGGTGTCTGTAAATTACATTTCCCAGTTAGTCAGGTGGCTTCCTGCTCAGTTTTACCAATAGAAAGCAATAGAAGGAGACTGGACAGGAAGGGGAGGAGAGAAGAGACACACCCCTCTGTTTTTTCTGTTTCTCTTTGAAGCTGATGGCTTCAACCTTCGCCTTCTTTGAGCACTTCCAGGACCAGCCTTTTGGCACCGCCTCTTAGGTTCCAGAAGCAGCCTTTTGCGACCCCCTTCTCTGAGGTCTGAGGACCAATGATGGGCTCCTCTTTTAATCTTTTAGGTCCTGGTAGTTTTCTCACCTACACCCAGTAGTTAGGACTACGGCTGGGAGCTCCCTCCTGAGTTATTAGTATATGGGTTACTGCAATGTTTCTTTTGTTCTTTCACCTTCAAACACTTATGTTACCAATGATGGTTACAGTGCCAGGGACCAAGAGTGATCCCAGGAAACCTTCAAAGACAGGATTATGGAATTATTTTAAATATATCCTTGACCTCGAACTTAATTAATGCTAAGTTACTTGTCAGTAGAAACTGGGATACTGATATTGCCATGGCATGCAGTATTTAACTAAATTACCACCTGCAGTTGCTTGGGATAAAGTGCTTATTGAAATCAATAACTTAGGGGACCAAGTGGCTGCTGCAGTTGACTGATATGGTGCTAATAATAACTCTGATGACTGTGAGGCAGAATGGCTATTTCTGACTGCACTGGAGACCATACAAAAGGAATGTGATGTGCTCAGGGGTTTAATAATCTCAAAGCTTCTCTTGTAACACTAAAAGAATCTCTCATTTTCGTATGAATGTATTTATTTTAGTTTGTGTATAGCAAGGCAGATATGGCTGAAAATTAAACTCAACATTTAAATATTTAGGTTAGTTATAGAATTACAATAGAAGATGCATTCACAAGTGTCCTAAGTGAAAATTAGGACATTGATTTGAAAGGAGGGGGGATATCTGGGTGGATACAAATAAAGCTGAAAAAATCAGGAATCTACTCTGAGGCTTCTTTTCAATGAGTTTCTCCTCAAGAGTTTCCACTCCTATTGTATCTAGCCCTATAGGTAGAAAAATCTGAGTGCATTCCATAGACAAGTGGAAAATCCAGCCCAGGAAAAATAGGTTATACTCCAAAAGAATTACAATGTATTTCTAAATTATATTGGCATGAACCAGGAATGTTAAGTGGGAGTACATTATAAAGATGTTTGACCAAGGAGGATGAAATGTGACATTTGATTAGGACAAAGTAACCAAAGTATGCATTCTTATTCCAGATTTAATATGGTAGGTTGAGCATATGAAAGTTGTTCTAACAGTTTTCTTCGTTTATTGGATTCAGTGACGGCCCTCTTTCAATGAGATTGGATGAGAATTTCCTAATCTAATCTAAAGAAGAGACTTAGGGATATAGAGGTGTAAGAGTGGACTTGTGAAACTTGCACATGCACCACCCCCGCTACATCTCTTTAGAGGGCCCAGAGGACATTCCCTTCACTAAAGCATGCACCAGTATCTTTGTAAAACTCTGTGGTAGCTATCCTCTGAAGTCTAAAGATGCTGTCATTGAAAGAGGATCCTTAATTTCAATAGATATCATGGAATCACAGAGTAGAAGAAGATAAGTAGTGACACTAACCTCAAGGACCAAGATTTGTACAATTACTGTAATGGATAACAAGGAAGGGTTGGTAATTAGAATATCTTGCCTTGCACAGATCTTAGGCTATGGTTACTTGATTCTTAGGAGTGAAATATCCTAGGAGTGAAATATGTGGGCAGGTTTCTAAAGTGTTACTTAGTCAATATAATAGGAAAACTCTAAGTCTGATGGGCAAAAATCTAACTTGAGTATTGTTTCTCACCCAATTCCCAAACCTAAGCCAATTCAGTGACCTGGAATTCTTTGATTAAAAAGGAGGCTGGATATCTTTGAGAAAGGACTTTGCAATATTGCCACAATTATGTACTGTAAAACTTTTCTAAGCCTTCATGAAACATGTTTGCACACATTTAATTGATGACTGTGTACTAGACTTAGGTTGATGCTAATGCTGGGACCTCAAGAATCATTTTGGACCACTGGTAAAAATAGGTACCTATGCAGTTAAATAAGAAAATCCATCTCATAGTGGGCCAATTGAGGAGAAATTTGTAGTGGAAAAAGGAGAGCTGTGTATGTTTTCTTTTGTACTTATGTTGTATATTGCAAAATAGCAATTCTTGTAGTCCTACCTTCAAGAGGTAGAATCTATTTTTCCATGTCTTGAAATGGGCTGCCCTTGTGATTTGCTTTGGCCAGTAGAATATGGCAGAAGTGATACTGAGTGAATTCTAAGCCTAGGTCTCAAGAAACTTTGTATCCTTCTGCTCTCTCTTTTGGAACCCTGCAACTGTTACATAAAAGAGCCTGTCATTGCCTTCTGGAAGATGAAAAACCACGTGGAACAGAGACAAAGTATTATAGCCAAGGCCTCAGACACATAAGAGAGTCCAAAGACCAGCAAGCCATCCCAGAAGCTGACCACAGGCAGATGAGTAGATCCATCTGAGCCCAGAGGAATCACTAACTTACTTCATCCCTTATTTTATCCATATTACTTTGTGTAACAATTTTAGTGAAATTGTGACTGAAAAAGAAAATTTAACATCCCCTAGAGATGAGATATGGTAAATGTTAGACTCTGAGTCTCCTCTTTATGGGGAAAAGTGTGAGAGGGATATCATTTGGATAAGAAAGGGTCAGACACCGATGGGTAGAAGCATAATGTTGCTATTATTATTCATTGTAAGTAAAAATATGTGTAGAGGAGTTTTATGAGTGCTAAGTAGCCAAAGCTGGTGGCTTTATGATGGTGAGACTGAGGCTGGAAGTTGGCAAATTACATTTCCAGTTATATTTGCCTGTATTTGTCAGCACTGCTCAGAAGCAGCAGTTGGGTCCAACCTCCAGTGTTTTATGACATTTCCAGCATAGCTCTGGGACACAATCTCAGGCTCCTCCCTCAGAAGTAGGAGAACCAGCCCTGCAGAGTGCTTCTTCTAAGCTCCCAGGTCCCGATAAACTACCTTTTTTCCTTTGCTCCCTGGCCCCATGATGGCAGTTCTTGCCCACAGTTATCAATTTCTGTGTTACCCCTTTGATCTTGAAGTCATCCAGCACCCATGTAAGAGTCCCCTCAGTTTGAAATATCCAGTGTTGTTTCTATTTTCTTGACCATACCCTGAAAATACAAAGCCATTGGAGGGTTTTGAGATCTGGAATAATTTGCCTTGCATTTTAATAGGATCACCTGGCTGCTGAAAGGAGAGACCAGTTAGTCCGTAGAAATAGATAAAGAGAGCTTGGACCTGAGAGAGAAGTAGTGTTAAATTCTGCATATATTTTGAAGGTATTGGTGATGAGATTTGTTGATAGACCAAGTGTGAGTTTTGAGGAAAGAGGAAAAGTTTGAATTTTTATCTATGAGGGTAGGATACTGAATAGGGTAGGGAAATTTAGTGTTAATGTTAGATGACAATTAAGATTAGCGATCATGAAATTAAAAGTGAAATCAATTAGCACAGCTGTGTGTTTTCTACAGACATGATTCTATAGTGGTTCTATTTGTTAAGGTAATGCTAGCTACTGTGACAGATTAACCCTGAAATCTTAATGCCTAACAGAAATTTACATATCAGTAACTTAAAGTCTAGGTGGTTGTGGGACATGGCAGTAGAAGTGGAATCCGAGGTCATGCAACTGCATCTTTCAGTGCTCCCAGTGGATAGAAGCTCAACACAGGGTTTCCAAAGTTATCCTGGGCCTTGATACCCAGCTGGAAAATTGGAGAAGAGAGAAAATGGAGGATCTCAAAAATTTTATATGTGCTACGCCTAGAAATGGTATGCATCATTTCTACTCACATTTATTGGCTAAAATTCAATGCCATAGTTACACCTTAAGTCAACAGAGGCTGGAAAGTACTGTCTAGCTTCATACCTGGAGGGGAAGGAAAATAGGTTTGGTGTACTGTTAGCCAGTCTCTGTGAAAGGGAGAGACCTGGTCTGTCAAAGCAAGCAGAGACTAAGCAAAGAGTTTAATTAAGGTTGTCATTTTGCAACAGTACCATAAAAGTGAGGGAAAAGCAAACGGGTTCAGAACATATGTGAAGAATGACTATGACTGACCATGAATTTAAACCGAATAAGGAGAAAGGGCACAAAGGGAGAGCAAAGCTGTGAGGGTTGATATGCTGAGATGCCAGAGTGATGAAAGGACTTTTAGAGTTGCCACTCTAGTGATTATTAGCTGGCAAGATAGGAAGTGCTGGTTGGAGAATATGATATTTGAAATGGAAAATTTGGATGAATTTCATTGTTGCCATTTACAAAGATAAGACCAGGATCCTGAAAGTTACTATCTGAGGTAGGGAGCAAGAAAGACCATTGGGAGAGAGTCAAGGAATTTAGAGTCACCATATTGACAGGTGATCTACACAGATACTGAAATGTTGAAGAGAATAATAGTTAGTCACGTGCTCAAATCTTCAAGGAATGAGGAATTGTGAAAATAAGAGTAGTGGATGATTTAGAAAGCTATTTAGAGGGTCAAAAGATAACATTTGATGATTGGCTATTGGCAGTAGAGATGAAGGAGGTGTCAAGATTCAATCCCAGGTTTCCCACTTGTGTAAGTGAGTGAATACTTTAGCCATTTACATTGGAGGAACACTCTAGTATAAATGTCTTTAGGAGATAAATTATGAGATTGGTTATGGGTATATAGAGTTTGAAATTTTTCTCTCTCAGATATCCAAATGGAGATTTTGAGGAGATCATTTGAAATTTAAAGTTCTAGGGCTCAGACAAAAAAACAGATATGAGATATATGTTTGAAAGTCATTAAAAAATAAACAGTATTTAAAACCATGTATTGATAATATCATCTGGAGAACTATTAGGAAACAGAACTGAGCCTTGATATAGAAAAATTGAGGCACAAAGAGAACACTTTTATTTGCTCAACCTACCATATTAATTCAGGAATAAGTACACTTACGTTTTTTAATTTGGCCTAATCCAATATTTCATCCTCTTTGGTCTAAAACTGTTACAATATATTCTTACATATATCTCCTAGGTTTATGCCAATATAACTTAGAAAAATATTGTAATCTTTTGGAGTATAACCTATTTCTTCCTAGGTTGGATTTTTCACTTGTCCCTATTGGAATATATTTAGATCTTTCTAGTTATAGGTCTAGACAAAATAAGGGTGGTAGGGATAAGTCGTGAGGAAAATCAGCACCCCATTGAAAGAAAGTTTAAAGTAGATCCAAGATTTTCATCTTTATTCATGTCTTCCCAAATATCCTCACTCTTCCTAATCAATGCCCTAATTTTGACTTAAGGATACTTGGGTAGTCTGTGAATACACCTTACATTTTTATTCTACAATTAACCCAGATATTTAAATGTTGAGTTTAACTTTCAACCATTTCTGCCTTGCTATAAACAGATAAAAATAAATACATATATACAGAAGTATGAGTTTTTTAGTACCACAAGAGTTTGAATTGAAATTGTTAAATCATTGATCATGTTATTTTCCTTTCCTCCAGGACAGACATAAATGCCCTTCTACCAAAATCAAGATAGTGTGAAGTTTAGGAGCCAAAAAAAAGTTATTCAAGAAGGAAGGAGTAGTCAAAAGAATTAATGGTAACATTTATTGAGAGCTTACTAGGTGTCAGGCTATGCTCTAAGAACTTTACATTCATTTACTTTATTCTTACAAAATTTCTATGAAGTAAGTACTATTTTTATCTCTATTTTACAGAGAAGGAAATTGAGGCATAGAGATATTTTTAATTAATTGTTTTAAGTCCCAGCTAGTAATTGGCAGACTCAGGAATCTATCCCAGGCTGTCTGACTCCAGAGCCCACAGTTTTAACAACTACTTTATATTAACTTCTAACCAAAAGTGGTCAGCACCACTCACAGAAAAGTAAGCCATGGAACAAGCAATTGGTTTTTGGCTTAGTGGCATGGAGGCTATTGTTAACGGTAGTGAGAGCTGTTTTTGTGGAACAGTAGAACATGAGGCTTATCAGAGTATGTTGAAGAGAAAGTGGTGGCGGGGGGTAAGAAAAGGATACAGGGAGGGTTCTCAACTTGTTCAAGAAATTTAACTGTCAAGTTCAGGAGAAGAAGAGAGATAAGATGATAGAAGTAAAACTGTGGTCCAGGAAAGTTTTATTTTTGTTTATGTTTTTTGTTTTGTTTTTAAGATAAAAACCCTTTACATGCTTATGAGGAAGACTTGTTTGAGAAAGAAGAAAGTTGATTACATAGGAGAGTAATGGGATAATAGGCAGCATGAAGGTAAGAGGGGATTGAATCTAGGGCACTGGTAGAGAACTGACCTGAAATAGGGTCAGGAGTAATGTTGCTTATATTTGAACAGGAGGGAAGGATAATAGGGTGGCTGCAAATGCAATTAGGTTTATAGGTTGAGTGTCTGGGAATTAAGGGTGTACTCATGTGATAACTTCTATTTTTCTCTTTTTAGGAAGTAAATTCACCTAGGCCTGAAAAATGATGGGTCTGGTGTGGTATAAATAGATGTTGAGAAAAGTATAAAATATGTGAATAACTGAGGCCAGCGAGAGATTTGTTAATTATCTAGATGAGGTCAGTGATGATAAATTTATAGTGTTACTTTGTTCTGTTATTTTTTTCCAGTATTGTTCATTGCCCAAGACACAGAAAATGGATTCCTTCAGAATTTAGTTTTGCTAAATGAATGCAATGAAAAAAACAAACAAACAAAAACAGAAGAAGTTGGAGTTTACAAGGGAAAGAAAGAATGATTGAAATAATGGACCATGGAATCTAAGTTGAACAGGAAGGCAGAAAGAAGGATTATGATTATGGTTATGCTTATGGTCATGATTATGGTTATGATTAGGTTAGTATTAGGATTAGAATAAGGGTATAGAGTGTGGAAGGGACCAAAAATTAAAAATCCTGAAAAGGTTGCAGAGTAGTCACCATAAGATTAGCTGAAAAAGTAAACTTATTATGGACACATGATGATTTGAATTTTATTAGCTTCAGTTTATGGCCATGTCCCGATTATGGCCTTAAGAATGTGCATCAGAGTGAAGTAGAGGAAAACATTGGAAACAAGTTCTTAGAGTCCTGAATAGGACTAGAAAATCATGGACCTGGAAATCTTACAGGATAATAACAGGAATCTGGGATAAAGGAGAAGCCTATCTGTGACTCAGGTGTCAAGGTGTTCAGTGAATGAGGTGAAGTTAGTGAGTGGTTGGTAGGTGCCACCTGTAAGGGATGGGAGTGAGTGACAGGACTGAGCATCAAGCCTCCTAACAGTGGGTGTGTTCACTGGACAGTGGGAAAGAAATATGTGAAATCTGCTAATCTTACTGCTCATGCTTAATATGTGGAGGTGACAGAAAAAATGAATGCCACTTCCTGAGGCCTGCAGGTGAAACTAGGCTTTCAAGAGAGTCAGGGTCCAATGAGGCTGAGGTGGGGGGAATGTTCGAATAGAAGTCAATGGTATAGAGGAATTTTTGTTATGGAATAGATTTTTTAGGGACCACCATTGCATGAGCGGGGAGAAAGGTGAAGGAAGAGGGGCTGGGAGGAGTTTTCTCAGGAAGGTAAACAGCATAATGCAGTAGAAAGTAGATTTTTTTTTTTTTTTGCAGTAGACTACTTTTTTTTAAAGAGGTCACTAGACTTTAGATATTGGCTGAATTAAACAGGAAGTAAAAGCCTGGGAATTCATGAATTTAGCCCTGACATTCTCTTTGAAGGAAGTAGAATTGAGGGGCTGATCGATAGTTTTTGGCTTACCCAACTTAAGGCAATGTTGGTTTGGCCATAGAAGGTTCAGAGCAGAACACAGGGCTTTGAGTGGTCTAATAACCCCATTTCCACTGGCCAGCATGTTTATTAATTAGCATATTATTTAACATGTTTGTCTAAATGTTTATTACTTTGGCTACAATCTGTTATTGCATGTATCATTCTGTGTTCCATTTGTTTGTTTACTAATCTCTACTAAACTCTGGGTTCCCAAAGGGCAAAAACTGAATCTTGTCTTTTTGTCCTTAGCACTTGTCTCAATACTTGTTCAATAAATATTTGATCAGTAACTTTAAACACACTATTTCTAGTTCACATTCATCATACTGTCTACTACTCAATATAGTTTATCAATGCTGTGCTAGTTCCTAATTACTTCCAAAACTTTTTAAAGTCTATATATAGAGGTTGGGTACAAACAAGAGGAAGAATGTGGAAACAATAGTTTGTGTATGAATCAGTGATAAGAGAGAGGAAACCAGTTAGCATTCTTTTCATTATCAGTTGTTTTCGATTGTGGTATGATGACCTGGATAGGATTTCCCAGAAGAACTAAGTAGTGAAAAAAATAAATAAAAGAGGAATAAGTCAATTGATTAACTGCATTTGATACTTAAGTAATCAATCTGAAATAATTATTTCAATAATAAATGGCTTAATGGACTCTAGTTGATTGTTGGTAGTTGACTTTTTACAATAAAATACCCTTCCTCATTTGCATTGTCAGATTATATGACCAAACTTTCTTAAAAAGAGTTAAATTTTATTCACTATGTCAAAATCCCATCAGAGCCTTAATTTTTAATGATCTCCAGTTGCAATTTACATCTTTCCTACTGAGAAAATTTTCTCCTGTTCTCCTAGAATTCTGAAACTTTTACACTAGTTGAATTGTAATTCCTGACCACAGGCTTTGTACTGGATATTGTAAAATAGTAGACAGTGTGTGCTCATCAAACATCAAATATAGCTTTCACCAAATTCCAGTGGTGAAAATATATAATAGTCTTGTAGGGAGAAGCAGAATAACATTTTCACAAGGTGAGGTTTCAAACTGACCTCTAATACAATTGCACTTCCCTTTTCAATCAATCATAGATTTCTCTGTCAAGGTTTTAATAAAAAAGTAGTAAACTTATTATTTTAATTACAACTTATCAAGTGCCTACCGCATGTTGGATGATTGACAGTATCTCATGTTATCCTAAAAACAATCCTGAAAAGTTTTATTTACAGCTCTCAGATTATAGATTATAAAACTTAGGTTTGGAAAAACTAAATTATCTTGTCACAGGGTTTTAAAGAAAGTACCTGGAATTTAAGAACAGGTTTACTAACTCCCATCCCCATGCTCTTTGTATTATATCATATTACCTCTGTACCATACCATATTTGCCAGTGTTTCCTTAGTAATGAAGTCAAATGTGTACACACACACACACACACACACACACACACACACATACGACAATAAGCACTGGCCAGGACATAGAAGAAATCAGGCCCAGTTGAATGAGAACTAAGCAATGATTCTAATGAAAAATTTAATATTTTATGTCTTCAATTTCATGTTGAGCTTTTTGTTTGTTCATTTTAGTGGGGAAAACTGTATTTTCTGCAGAAAGATTCTTCATTTATTTGCAATTTTGTGATATAGGTACAAATTTAAAGATGAAAATTAATAGCAGAAGGATATTACATTTAAGGAAAAAATGTTACTTCATCCACTAAAAACAGAAACTTTATCATTGGCTTGGGATTATATATCCTCACTCAAAGAACAGTGCCACAAATTTAGTGTTGGCCAAGATTCCTATACATGACAAAAGTACCAGTTCATTACAACCACTTATATAACCTGGAAATACAGCAAGCATGTTCTTTGTTGAGCCATTTTCATAATTATTGGTAAACTGAACTACAGATCCACAGTACCTTAGACGCTGTGGTATAGTCTTTAACTTACTTTGTATGAATTTTCATATTTCACTACAGAAATGTTAATATTGTAATTAAGGAATGATGCAGCTGCTGTGTAATGCATGGTATATGCTTCACATTCCTATCCTAAAATTCAAACACTTCTGAATACCAGACACATCTGCTTGAGGAGTTTTAGAAAATGAACTTTAAAACTATATATTTCTCTTTCATGTTCAGCTCTGTTGCAATTATACCAAAGCTACCCTAAGTTTACATAATAAATTTTCACTAATTCAATATATTTAAAATTAATTTGAAATAAAGGGACATATTTCATAATTAATTTATTTATATATAAATAATTAGACTTCCAAGGAGAGGGCATCCACCCTTTGTGGAGGCAAAATTTACACTGTGAAGTCATAAGAGTGCAATAATTAGGACGAAGGGCATTCCCATCACACCAAAAAGTTTCTTCAGGCCCTTTTGCAGTTAATCCCCTTTCCATTCCACCTCAGAATGACAACCATTTCGGCCATAATAGAATGGAATTATATAATATGTTTTCCTTTCTGTCTGGCTTCTTTCACTCAGGTTCATGATTTGGGGATTCACCCATCTTCTTGCATGTATTAGTAGTTTTTTTAATTGTTAAATAGTATGCTATTATATGAATATTTCACAGTTTATCTATTTACCTGTTTTCACATTGGGGCTATGATAAGTAAATTAGCTGTAAACATTGGTGTACAAATCTTTTTGTGGAAGTATATCTTCATCTTTTTTTGATTAAATATCTAGAAGTGACATAAATGAGTCCATGCAAAAAGTGTATATTTAAATATAATAAATCACCAAACTGTTTTCTAAAGTAGTTCACCATTTTATACCCCCAATAATAGTGTATGAAAATTTCAATGACTACACATGCTCAACACGGATGATACTGTCAAGGTTTGGTTTTGTTTGTTTTTTAAATAATTTTAGCTTGTCTAGTGGGGATGTAGTAATGTCTTACGGTGCTTTTCGTTTGCATTTTCCTGATGATGAATGAAGCTTGACATCTGTCTCTGAACTTATTAGCTATTTGTATGTTCTTTTTGTGAGGTGTTTGTTCAAATATCCCTCCACCCTCTTTTTGGGTCATCTTCTTGTTGAATTGTGAGAGTTCTTACTATATTCTGGATTCAAGTCTTTTATCAGATATATGTGTTGTGAATATTTCTTTCAGCCTGTAGCTTGACTTTTCATTTTCTTAGTAGTGTCTTTTGCAGAGCAGATGTTTTTATTTTTAATTAAGTCCAATTAAAAATTTTTTGCATGGCTCTTGTTTTTTTTTTGTTGTTGTTCTAATAAATCTTTGCTTACCTAATGATGCAAAGATTTTCTTTGATTATAACTGTTCAAAAATAAAACTAACTCTCCTTTTGCTTCTTTATTGAATGAGAAGTTTGGCCAGCTAAATATTAAACTTTTTAACTAGTATTTTTAAAATTAGTTTCTGAGATTTTATATGACAAAACCTGTACTACGTATTTTTCTAAATAAAATGGGTGAATCAGAGGTTGATATTTCCAGTTCTCAGTGAACATATACTAAGTTAGGAGAAATAAAAGAAGAATAGTTCAAGGGCAAATATGCTAAGTGCTTCAAAACATATAACCATATCTCTAAAGATGTTCTAGGCACCAGGAGATCACTCCTGACTGAACAAGAGAAGCTTTATGAAAAATGCACCACTCAACCTGGGTTGTGGATCATGGCAAATTTTGACAGACAGGGGTGAAGAGAGGGCATCCAACATAGCATGGAATAAGCAGGAGCACAGAGGCAAATTATTTTAAATAAGAGTGTTCAGGCAATAGTGGCTCATGTAGTTTAGGTGAAGATTAGCTCCATTTTAGACGAATAGTGAGACATATGGTTGGAAAACAAATTTGGAGGATGGGTGGAGGGAGGGTTCATACTGTGTTTACTGCTGCTTACCTGACTAAGTGGATCTAGATTCTTTCTGAAGGGACACCCATTGATAATTTCAAGTAGAGAAAGGGTATAGTTCAAAGAGGTACTCTAGAGGGTTTTCATGTCGCCTTGATGAGAATGGTTCAAGATGTAAAGATATAGGAGAGAGACACCAATTGGGACTCAGCTGGAAGAGACCGGACTCCACTGCCTGGTACTGTGTTTCGTCTTTTACTTTTTTTTTTTTTTTTAAACATCATTATTGGAGTAAAATTGCTTTACAATAGTGTTAGTTTCTGCTTTATAAAAAAGTGAATCAATTATACATATACATATGTTCCCATATCTCTTGCGTCCCCCTCCCTCCCACCCTCCCCATCCCACCCATCCAGGTGATCAGAAAGCACTGAGCTGATCTCCCTGTGCTATGCGGCTGCTTCCCACTAGCTATCAATTTTATGTTTCGTACTGTACATATGTCCATGCCACTCTTTCACTTTATCACAGCTTACCCTTCCCCCTCCCCATATCCTCAAGTCCATTCTCTAGTAGGTCTGTGTCTTTATTCCTGTCCTGCCCCCAGGCCCTTCACGACACTTCTTTTTTTCTTAGATTCCATATATATGTGTTAGCATACGGTATTTGTCTTTCTCTTTCTGACTTACTTCACTCTGTATGACAGACTCTAGATC